>JBBPBX010002453.1:8839-40265 GCA_038048925.1 Garcialebias charrua
CTTGTTGTTTCATTCAATAGTTTTCCTGTGTTCTTTAAATCTGGAATGAAAAAATAAAAACATTGTACCAAGCGGGAGTCGATCTCACGACCTTTGGGACGAAGGGCGGGCGCGTTCGCCACTAAGCTATACAGGCATGTTAGATCAGCTTGGTCAACTTCTTATTTAAAAGTGGATGGTTTGTTTTGCACTGTGCGTGCCGAATGAAGCCTTTTTCCGTGCTTCTCTGCCTCACTCAGAAGTGATTTCTGTTCACAGTCCGTGAAGTTCCTCTTTTTTCCACGTTCCGACATGATTTGCAATGGAGCAGAGACGACATTCCTGTCGTGCATGGCATATTTGAATGACTTTGCATATTCATACGGAGGCGTGTCAAGGGCGGAGTCGGCCACTCTCTCATGTGCGCTGAATTCCACGTTGATTGTGTTGTACATAAGGAATGTGCGTGGATTCCGGTGTACGCACAGTTTGATAAATCTGGATTTTTTTGTGCGTGGACACTTTTCTGGATTTGTCCGTACGTGACTTTTCAGTAAGAAATCTACGCAAGTCTTTGTACATGAGGCCCCAGAACCCCTGAATAGACCTTACCAGGGAGGCTTAAGAGTGTGATCCCCCTATAGTTGGAACACACCCTACGGTCCCCCTTTTTGAATAGGGGAACCACCACCCCAGTCTGCCAATCCAAGGGAACTGCCCCCGATGTCCACGCGATATTGCAGAGTCGCGTAAGCCAACACAACCCCACAACATCCAGAGCCCTAAGGAACTCAGGGCGAATCTCATCCACCCCCGGAGCCTTGCCACCGCGGAGCTTTTTAACCACCTCGGCGACCTCAGCACCAGAGATTGGAGAACCCGACCCAAAGTCCCCAGGCTCCGCTTCCTCAGTGGAAGACGTGCCAGTAGGATTGAGGAGGTCTTCGAAGTATTCCGCCCACCGACTCACAACATCCCGAGTTGAGGTCAGCAGCACGCCACCCCCACCATAAATGGTGTTGGTCGCGTACCTCTTTCCCCCCCTGAGACGCCGGATGGTGGACCAGAATCGCCTCGAAGCCGTACGGAAGTCATTCTCCATGGCCTCTCCGAACTCCTCCCACGCCCGAGTTTTTGCCTCAGCAACCACCCGAGCCGCATGCCGCTGCATGCCGCCGCATGCCGCCGCATGCCGCATTGGAACAAACAAAGAAGTAAAAAAAATAAAGAGACTGGGGCCAGTTTAATCCTCTTTTTTCTTTTTTTACTGGCTAAAACTACTTTCAAAAATATAACAGTTTATGCCAACTCAAATTTTATTATTATTTAGTTTTCGTAATTTGAACTCTATCTATCCATTCCAGTTACCGGTAGGCTTATAATAATAATAATAATAATAATAATAATAATAATAATAATAATAATAATAATAATAATAATAATAAAAAAATACATTTTATTTGAGGGCGCCTTTCAAATCACTCAAGGTCACCAAACAAGAAATGGAAAGATAAAAAACAATAAAAGATAGATATCAGTAAAATCCAGCACAATGAATTGTAGAATATATATAATGGCGTTAAACAGAATAAGCAAGTTTGAAAAAGTGAGTTTTAAGGCTTAGCACATTTTGTTTTGCCAGGCATGTTTTGTGTATCTTTTCTGGTAACAAACTGCAGACCAAAATGGTAAACGACCACAGGCTTCTAAATTATTATCTATTGCTAAATTGAGAAAAGTAAAAAATGGTAAGTTCACAGAGCACCAAAAAACGTCTGTTGTTTTTAAATGTTGGGTTTTCGTATGACACTAGACCTTTATTTTTGATAATTAAAATGGGACTTACATTTTTATGATTACATGTAAGGAAAAATCCTGTTTGTCATTTCAAATGCTTATTTTTTGTTTGAATTAACTATTCATCATCTGTCTTTAGCTCTTTAACTACCATTAGTTTTATTTTTACACTGTTCTGTTTTAATTAAATTTTATAGAATGAGTTGCAAAATGAAGTAAGTTGCCTGAAGACGGCTGTCAAATCATCTGAGGACCAATGCTTGAAACTGCAGGTAAGATGATGATCCTTGAACATGACAAATGCCTCATTTATTCACTATACAGTATTGTTGTTACTGTTGTAATTTGATCCCAAATGTACAGGTATAGCATTTAAAGGTGGGCTGACATGATTTTTGAACTTTGCATAAATTGTTACAACATACAGTATATATCTTTTATCATTCAACTATGTTCGTTGTTGCAAACAAAATGATAATTTAATGAAAATTTGTTTAAAAGGTGAGTTTTAAAATTCTCTCTGTTTCTTCACGTGACATCCGGGTACTTCCGCTTGCTAATTTTGTGACGTCAGGGCAGGAATGTCTCGTAGAAAGCCCCTTTTACCGGTACATAACAATAGCGCACATTATATAAACCGACGCATTTAGCAATCCAAGATTAGATTTGAGCGATTTGTCTTCAGTTTGGGAAGCAGAAGTTAGTTCAGGGGGTTGAACAAGAAACAGCAGGTTCTGCCTTACCGTTCAGGTGGAGTGGAGCGAGGGGGGCTCTCGGGTGAAGCGAGGGGGACAGCTTTGTTTGTTTTGTCCAGTCTTGAAGAAGTTTGTCATCTTTTGGGAAAGTGAAAAGGCTCACTTGTTTGTTTGTTTGTTTATTGTTTGCAAAAAAAAGAAACAACACACATAAAAGAAACGTAAAAAGAAAACAAAATGTGCAGGAGAGGTCATAAAAACCCTAAAGCCCGAGATACACTCGAGCGTCCTCACGATACGCCTATACGCAGCGTACGTACGCTGTGGCAAAAGCGTAGCCCCGCGTAGCCCCTCAGGGCACGTACGCGCAAAAGTATTTTTTTACTACGCATACGCGATGCGCGGTGTCTGAACATAAACTTCCCCGGCGCCGGACTGTTTTGTATGTTACACAAATTGAAATAAATTCCCCTTCTTTATCGCTGATCGGGCCTTTTCTTTTGTTTTTTTGCCTAAAGTCAAGTAACCGCTTCTTCCTCCGTTCACTCGATGATTGAAATGAATGAATTCAGGTCCTACCTGGGTGCGGCGATGTTTTAAATATCCCTGGTGGGCTGTGTGCTGCAGGAAAAGCACTCCCTGTTATTATTTTTATTTCTGAGAGAACTTTTTATAACATATATAGTAGAAACACCGCATCTGAACACCGCAGCGGTCTTCAGCGAGCTGCATGAGCTGAATCAGCTGACTGAAAGCTGTCAATCATTTCAGTAGGCGTGTCAGCAAGTGACCAATCAGCGAGCTCAGTTGAGTCCCCTCCGTGTGCAGCTGCTCATATTACAACAAGGAGAACGCGAGCGTTTGAAAGCTGAAGTATAGAAGCGAAAACATACTCACAAAATAAGCGCGTATACGCGCGTATACGGAGGACGCTTCAGTGTATCTCGGGCTTAATTGGGCTTACAAGCGCACCCCCCCCCCCTTTAAAAAAAATAAAGAAGAAAATCATAAAAGCTTATACGTAAACTTAGATCTTTCTTTAAACATACACAATTACAGTACATACCAAAGCAAAAGATAATAGTTGATATTAAATAAATTTAAATTGTCAAAAAAATTATAAAATAAAATAAAAACTAATGTGTTAGAAATTCAATAATGTATGTTTAAACTTTCTTTTAAATATAGGTAATGTTGTACATGATTCACTTAATTGTTTCAAACTGTTTCACAGCACAACACCCTGATACATGAATGAAAATTTAGCAACAGTGGTTCTACAGAAGGGTATATGTAAATCACACTTCCTTCTTGTAGAGTATGAATAATAATAAGAATTGAACTCAAATAAATTATGAAAATATTTAGGTAAAGAAAGTGGAATACATATAACTTTATACATTAGGATTCCTGTTTGATACTTATTCACATCATAGATTGTAAGAATTTCTAATTTTTTAAAGAGAGGTGTGGATGGAGCTAAATATGGAGAGTTAGTGACAATTCTTACAAAAGACTTTTGAAGTTTATGAATTGACTGCAAGTAAGAAGGATAGGTACTAGCCCAAATTAAATTACAGTAAGAAATATGGGGATAAATTAAACTATTGTACAAAGTCAATAAAGTACTTGTTTTTAGATATGGTTTAACCTTTTTTACAATACCTAAAGATTTAGAAATCTTTTTATACACAGATTCACAGTGATTCTTAAAACAAAGTTTCTCATCAATATAGACACCTAAAAACTTTGCTGATGAAACATTAGAAAGTAAATTGTTATTAATATAAATTTTAGTTTTTTCTGGATTGTAATTTTTATTCTTATTCTTAAATAAGATGAAATTTGATTTTTTTAACATTAAGTGATAGTCTATTTAACTGAAACCACTGAGCAAATTGAATGAGCCCATAATTTGCCTTATCAATAAGTGAGTCAAAGTTACCATCAGCAACAAAAAGATTGGTATCATCAGCAAATAAGATAGGTGTCAAAACACTAGACGCTTTTGGTAGATCATTAATGTATATGAGAAACAATAATGGACCCAAAATGGATCCTTGTGGAACTCCACATTTTAGGACATCCCGCTGTGACAATTTACCATTAAAAATTACAATTTGCTCTCTGTTGTGCAAATAATTTTCAACCCATTTCAGAACCTTATTTTTAAAACCATAACAAGACATTTTTGATAATAAGATTTCATAATCCACAGTGTCAAAAGCTTTTGATAAGTCCAAGAAAATTCCTAGAGCATATTCATTTTTCTCAAAAGCAGTTGAAATCTTTTCTCTAATATGCAAGAGAGCCATATACGGTATGTAGAACAATTCTTTCTAAAGCCATACTGATGCTCATACAAAATATTGTTGACATCAAGATGCCTCAAGATTCTAGAGTACACCAATCTCTCAAGTATCTTAGAAAAGCACGGGAGAACTATATGGGACGATAATTTGAGAATACAGATAGGTCATCAGCTTTAAACAGCGGGATGACCTTGGCAAGTTTTAGATCTTGTGGGATAATACCAGATTCAAGTGACAGGGAAAAATAAATGTTAACCGAGCAACAATTATAGGTGCAACTTTTTTGATAACATAGGCTGTAATTTCATTGAGGCCAGCAGAAGAATTTTTAAGATTCCTAATGATATCGAGTACTTCTAAAGGTTTTATTGGATCAAATGTATTTAAAGAGGTATAATCTTCATTTATGAAATCAGAAGGAGAATCAGAAACATTATCAATATTCTTTGCAAGGTTTGGTCCCACACTTATGAATGATGATATTAGAACACCCAAATGCGACCCAACGTAACAGCATTTTTCAAGTTATACAAAAAATAATAATAGGCGAACGTGCAGAAAATGAATCTGCGTTCTATGCGCGACTGCAGACTGAAATTCCTGCCCTGACGTCACAGATGTTGCATTCGCGTGTAATCGGATTTCCCGTGAATAAACACGGCACGAATTTTAAACTCAATTTTTTTAACGAATTCTCATTAAATTATCATTTTGTTTGCAACAACGAACATAGTTGAATGATAAAAGATATATATGTTGAGCCATTTTATGAAAAGATCAAACATGTCACCCCACCTTTAAACTTGTTTCCTTGCTCACTAGAAAATGACACAGTGAATATTTATTGCATGTTTTTTCTTTTTTTATGCTTCAGAGCAAACTTCAAACTTTGTCTGAAGAGATAAAGAAGAAAACTGAATTTGCAGAAGAACTTCAGAAAATGGTATGTTTGTTTTGTTTTTATTTTTTGATGGATTTTTGCTTTACATGGCCTTTTATTATATTCAAAGTCAAAGTCAACTTTATTGTCAAAACTGCAATATGTACAGGACATACACAGGATTGAAATTGCATTTCTCTCAGTCCCTCGGTGCAACAGTAACCATTTAAACACTAAACACTAAAACATTTAATAAACAAGCATAAAATGAAATAATAAAAGTGTATACTGTCCTGAGTTTTTGCATAGTAGTTTTTGCATAGTAGTATAAAAGTATAAAAAGTTTTCACCAACACCAAACACCAACATTTACTAAACATAAACATAAAATGAAATAAAGTGTAATACTGTCCCGAGCTTTTCCGTAGAAGTATAAAAGTATAAAATTATAAAAAGTATATCTATAAAATAAATGACGGTTCTGGCATTTGACATTTGTAAAAGAGTGACAAAGCAGCATATGAGGTTAATGTACACAGTATATGTATGAGGTAGTTGATATTGGAGCCAAGATGGTGTAGTGGCAGGGCTTTTGACTTGGGACTCGAAGGACGCGGGTTCGCGCCCCGGCCACTACACACCTTGGGGTGTCTATGAGTGCACACCTAATTCTCCAGCTCCCCGGGCGCTTTCTGGCTGCTCACTGCACCACCTGGTGGTGGTTGGGTTAAATGCAGAGACGAATTTCGTCTGTGTATGGGAAACATACACAGATGACAGACAAAGACATTATTATTATTATTATATTGGTATAGAGGTAAAGTGGCATATGTAATAAGGTTATTAAAAAGAATATATACTGTATATCAACAGTAGTGTAGATATAAAAAGTGTAAATGTAAGTGTACATTTTGTGTACGTTTAAAAAAAAAAATTAAGACTACAAGTACACAGTTGTAGTTTACGAAGACGTATTAAACCCAACTTTTATAACGGTGGCGGGTGAGTTGTCTGTAGTCAGCATCATACTTCATTTAAAAAGACAGCTTTAATATATTGTATACAGTAGGTAAAACACCAATACCTTTTCCTACCACAGATTATTTTTACAATGACTAGACTTGCATTAACATTCAGTAATACAATACAGTATACTGTACTACTGTATATGTAAAAAGTGTAATTTGTAAATTTTCCTGAATTACCTAAATTGATTGATCTACCCCAGACTATTTGCTTTCCAGAAACAACACTGATTTCTTACTGAAAAATGTTTTTTTTTTTGCACGTGCAAAAAGACTCAACTTCAACTAGAGAAATTGCATTTTCTGTGAAAATGTAGTATGAATGCTTATTGAAGAAGAATTTGAGAAACCGCTTAAATTAGCTGAAACAAAAAAAACTTCTGAAATGTAGATGAAATAGAAGAACATGCTTAAATTAGCAGAAAAAAGCAGAAAGAACACACATTTGATGAATTAGGTTTAAACACCGTAATTCTCGGGCCACAGGACACACCTGTCTCTAAGCTGCACTTGTTTACATATAAGAAATATGATTATTTTGCCCCTAGTAGGGTCACCCAAGGCAGACAGGTCCTAGGTGAGGGACGAGACAAAGCGCAGCTCACAAGACCCCTTATGATGAATAATATAAATGGAAACAATGTTCCCTTGCCCGGACGCGGGTCACCGGGGCCCCACTCTGGAGCCAGGCCCGGAGGAGGGGCACGTTGGCGAGCGCCTGGTGGCCGGGCTTTCACCCATGGAGCTCGGCCGGGCACAGCCCGAAGAGGAGACGTGGGTCCCCCTTCCCATGGGCTCACCACCTGTGGGAGGGGCCAAAGGGGTCGGGTGCATTGTGGAATGGGTGGTGGCCGAGGGCGGGGACCCTGGCGGTCTGATCCTCGGCTACAGAAGCTGGCCATTGGGACATGGAATGTCACCTCTCTGGTGGGGAAGGAGCCTGAGCTAGTGTGTGAGGTTGAGAGGTTCCGGCTAGAAATAGTCGGACTCACCTCAACGCATGGCTCTGGCTCTGGAACCAGTTTCCTTGAGAGGGGTTGGACACTCTTCCACTCTGGAGTTGCCCCTGGTGAGAGGCGCCGAGCAGGAGTGGGCATACTGGTTGCCCCCCATCTTGGTGCCTGTACGTTGGGGTTCACCCCGGTGAACGAGAGGGTAGCCTCCCTTCGCCTACTTGTGGGGGGACGGGCTCTGACTTTTGTTTGTGCCTATGCGCCAAACGGCAGCGCAGATTACCCACCCTTTTTGGAGTCCTTGGAGGGAGTATTGGAGGGTGCGCCTCCTGGGGACTCCCTTGTTCTGCTGGGGGACTTCAATGCTCACGTGGGCAATGACAGTGAGACCTGGAGGGGTGTGGTTGGGAGGAACGGCCCCCCTGATCTGAACCCGAGTGGTGTTCTGTTGTTGGACTTCTGTGCTCGTCATGGATTGTCCATAACGAACACCATGTTCAGGCATAAGGGTGTCCATATGTGCTCTTGGCACCAGGACACCCTAGGTCGTAGTTCAATGATCGACTTTGTTGTCGTCTCATCTGATCTGCGGCCGCATGTCCTGGACACTCGGGTGAAGAGAGGGGCGGAGCTGTCAACTGACCACTACCTGGTGGTGAGTTGGCTCCGATGGTGGGGGAGGATGCCGGTCAGACCTGGCAGACCCAAACGTATTGTGAGGGTCTGCTGGGAACGTCTGGCAGAGTCTCCCGTAAGACGGAGCTTTAACTCCCACCTCCGGGAGAGCTTTGAACACGTTCCGAGGGAGGCGGGGGACATTGAGCCCGAGTGGGCCATGTTCCGCGCCTCTATTGTCGAGGCAGCTTATCAGAGTTGTGGCCGCAAGGTTGTTGGTGCCTGTCGTGGTGGCAACCCTCGAACCCGGTGGTGGACACCGGCGGTGAGGGATGCTGTCAAGCTGAAGAAGGAGTCCTATTGGGCCTTTTTGGCCTGTGGGACCCCGGAAGCAGCAGATAGGTACCGGCAGTCCAAGCGGCATGCGGCTCGGGTGGTTGCTGAGGCAAAAACTCGGGCGTGGGAGGAGTTCGGAGAGGCCATGGAGAATGACTTCCGTACGGCTTCGAGGCGATTCTGGTCCACCATCCGGCGTCTCAGGGGGGGAAAGCGGTACGCGACCAACACCATTTATGGTGGGGATGGCGTGCTGTTGACCTCAACTCGGGATGTTGTGAGTCGGTGGGCGGAATACTTCGAAGACCTCCTCAATCCTACTGGCACGTCTTCCACTGAGGAAGCGGAGCCTGGGGACTTTGGGTCGGGCTCTCCAATCTCTGGTGCTGAGGTCGCCGAGGTGGTTAAAAAGCTCCGCGGTGGCAAGGCTCCGGGGGTGGATGAGATTCGTCCTGAGTTCCTTAGGGCTCTGGATGTTGTGGGGTTGTGTTGGCTTACGCGACTCTGCAATATCGCGTGGACATCGGGGGCAGTTCCCTTGGATTGGCAGACTGGGGTGGTGGTTCCCCTATTCAAAAAGGGGGACCGTAGGGTGTGTTCCAACTATAGAGGGATCACACTCTTAAGCCTCCCTGGTAAGGTCTATTCAGGGGTTCTGGAGAGGAGGGTCCGTCGGATAGTCGAACCTCGGATTCAGGAGGAGCAGTGTGGTTTTCGTCCTGGTCGTGGAACACTAGACCAGCTCTACACCCTCAACAGGGTCCTGGAGGGTGCGTGGGAGTTTGCCCAACCAGTTTACATGTGCTTTGTAGACTTGGAAAAGGCATTCGACCGCGTCCCTCGGGGGGTTCTGTGGGGGTACTCCGGGAGTATGGGGTACCAGGCCCATTGATATGGGCTGTTAGGTCCCTGTACGACCGGTGTCAGAGCTTGGTCCGCATTGCCGGCAGTAAGTCAGGCTCGTTTCCGGTGAGAGTTGGACTCCGCCAAGGTTGCCCTTTGTCACCGATTCTGTTTTTATAACTTTTATGGACAGAATTTCTAGGCGCAGCCAAGGTGTTGAGAGGATCCGTTTTGGTGGCCTTAGAATCGCTTCTCTGTTTTTTGCAGATGATGTGGTCCTATTGGCTTCATCAGCTCGTGATCTACAGCTTTCGCTGGAGCGGTTTGCAGCTGAATGTGATGCGGCCGGGATGAGGATCAGTTCCTCCAAATCCGAGGCCATGGTCTTGAGCCGGAAAAGGGTAGCATGCCTTCTCCAGGTCGGGGAGGAGGTCCTGCCCCAAGTGGAGGAGTTTAAGTATCTCGGGGTCTTGTTCACGAATGAGGGAAAACTGGAGCGTGAGATCGATAGGCGGATAGGTGCAGCGTCCGCAGTGAAGCGGGCGCTGTACCGGTCTGTCGTGGTGAAGAGAGAGCTGAGTCAAAAGGCAAAGCTCTCAATTTACCGATCGATCTACGTTCCCACCCTCATCTATGGTCATGAGCTCTGGGTTATGACCGAAAGAACGAGATCTCGGATACAAGCGGCTGAAATGAGTTTTCTCCGCAGGGTGTCTGGACTCTCCCTTAGAGATAGGGTGAGAAGCTCAGTCATCCGGGAGGGACTCGGAGTAGAGCCGCTGCTTCTCCACATCGAGAGGAGCCAGTTGAGGTGGCTCGGGCATCTGGTTAGGATGCCTCCTGGACGCCTCCCTGGTGAGGTGTTCCGGGCATGTCCCACCGGGAGGAGACCCAGAGGAAGACCCAGGATACGCTGGAGGGACTATGTTTCTCGGCTGGCCTGGGAACGCCTTGGGATTCCCCCAGAGGAGCTGCTCCAAGTGGCTGGAGAGAGGGAAGTCTGGGCCTCCCTACTTAGGCTGCTACCCCCGCGACCCGACCCCGGATAAGCGGAAGAAAATGGATGGATGGATGGATTATTTTGACATAAATAAGATGCTCTGGCTCTTATGTTGCAGGCAGTGATGTCATTAACGCGTTACTCTACTCGGACCACTTTTTAACGAGCAAATAACGCGTTGCTTTTCAAAATCCAGTAATCAGATTAAAGTTACTTATCAAAATTTACTGTGTGTTACTTTTTTTTGGTCATTTTCTGTACTACAGTAATTTAATTTTATTTCCTCATGCGTCTCGGGTCGGGGAATGATTAAAAAAAAGACGCTGTGAAACCTGACACCAGGCTGACAAATGTACGGATGGAGCGAGGAGTTAGTGTTGTCTAGCTTCAAAAACACGGTAAAAACAATTATTTGTTTGCTAAAAATTATAGCAAAGATGTGTCTGAGCTTAACCTTCCCTTAATAAATTCACGAAATGGTCAATGATCAGCTGGATTTTAAAAATTAGTTCGCTATGTGCACGCGCACACGCATGCGGGTGGGACGGTGTGTGGGATGGTGTTCTGTGCAGAACACCGTCCCACAGGTGTAGTTACATGTTTCATCTCTACACACTGAACCTCAGATCTGTCTGCTTTCACAGCTGAAGCAGCTGCATGAAGCACTTGAATGTGTGCAGACAGAAAAGGAAGCTCTCCTGTCTGAACAGAGGGATGCAGAGGAGATTAATAAGTTGCTCTCCACAATATCATCCCTGAGAGCAGAAGGAGACGAGCTCAGGACAAACCTGCAGGCACATGTGGACCAGGTGACTGATACTTCGTTTCTACTTAGTAACATTACACACACCTCCTAATATCCTAGAATTTTTACCTGACAACCACCCCAAAACCACCCGATACACACAAACTTCTTTCAGGAAGCGCCCTGAATATTCGTTTGAGAAAATATTTGACAGTTCTGCCAACTTTTTCTAGTTCAGTCTTATTTGTATTTGTTTTCTTCTACATTCATTCCTAGATCTGCAAATTAAAATCTTTCATCCATCCCATTTTGGCTTTATAAACACAACTTGTCCTTATTTCAGGCCACAGAGACAGATGCTTTGTTACAACATCTTCAACAAGAGCTTCAAGAACAAAAGCAAAAGAACTCTGATCTGATGAAAATATCTGAGCAGAAGGAGAGTGAATTGGAGGAAGATGTAAGTAAATATGATGTTGTTTGAGAACGCTTCATTATTTGTTATCAACCCCCCTGACTGTTGGATGTGTCCTTTTGAGAACAGATACAGAGGTTGTCTCAGGAGCTGCAGGCTGTGCAGGATCAGAAAGCGGCTCTGCAAACAAGCAGCTCTGAGAGCGCTGCAGAACAGGTGGAGACACTGCTTTCTGCTGCAGCTTCTCTCGCAGCAGAAAGAGACCAGCTCAAAGTGGATCTACAGGAGAATGTTGAGATGGTCAGTTTGCACAGTCTGGTGGAAATAGTTATTTAGGTACCGCTGATAACTTGAATGTTCTCTAACAGATGTTGAGAGTTGAGGACAGTTGTATAGCAAAAAATAGAGTGCTAAAGTTGGTAGATTATTTCAAAAACTGTCTTAAAACTGTAGACTTTGTTACAAAGACCTTGTGAAATCCAATTTAGACATCAAGAAAGGTTACATATGGTTGGTTGGTTGGTTACATATATGCGTGTCAACATTTCATAGTGAAGCCAACAATACTTTTTCTTTTCTCTACCTTCCAGACAAGAATTTTGATTGAAGTGTTTGAGAATCAGCGAGCAGAGAGAGATGCTCTGATGTCTGAGAAGGAAGCCAGCAGTCAGACCAACACAGAGCAGATGGAGGAGCTGCAGCACAAAGTGACATCTCTCAGGGAGGAGAGAGATCAGCTGCAGGAGGCTCTGAGAGAGAAGGAGAAGCAGCTCAGAGCTGAGCTGGAGGTGAGGAAGTCCTCTCCAAGGGTGACCAGTAGTTGTAGTGTGCACAAACTTGATGCAGTTCCTGCTTTTACAGAAACAGATGTCCCAACAGCCACTGATAGACGAGCAAGAATCATATCGACTGCAGGTTCAGACACATCACTCGTTATTTTCCTCCTACTGTGTCTAGTTGTGTGAACATTTATGAAATATTCACACTATTGTGATCCATTTGTCTTCCATATGTTTTTCAGCATCTTTCTCGTTCCATAATTTTTGTGCTATTTCAACAAATCATACATCAAAACATTCAGCTCATTCAGGACAATCCTGCTGTGACTTTAGGTATTGGTGCAACTTTAGCTTTTTGAAACATTTAGCCTTTTCTGCCATTTTCTTTCTCAAAGAAAATTAATTGAGAACATTTTACATTCTTCAAATCTTTAGATATGTTTACAATCTTGTACTGCTCCTGTCACATTTTGTTCTGGTTCAGCTACCGGTACTTTCAGCTTGCTTGTGCGAATTTAAACTATTTTGCAGCTAATTTCAGCTGCTTTGTGCTCATTTCAGATTATTTCTGCGAACTACAACATTTTGTGCTTCTGCTTTCTGCTAATTCCAGCTTGTTGTGCTCCTTTCAACTTGTTTCTGAAAAATTCTGCTTTTTCAGCTACTATTTAGCTTTTTCTCTGCAAATTTTAGGTTTTTCATCTACTGTACCAGTACGGTAATTTCCACAGTTTTTGCAATCATAATTTTTTTTTTTAGCCTAATTCAGCAAAACTGTGCTCCCTTCACTTCCTATTGGTATTTTTTTTACCTGTTATTCACTTATTTCTGTTAATTTCAGCTTGTTATGCTCCTTTAAATTTTTTCGTTTAGTTTCTGTTTTTTCAGCTTCTTTTTAGCTGTTTTTGTGCAAAATTTAGCTTTTTCAGCTAATTCCACATTTTTTAGCTCCTTTCATCTCATTCTACTTTCTTCTGGTATATTAACTTTTTTTCTGCTTCTTTAGCTTCTTTTCACCAATTATTTTTGTTAATTTCCTCTTTTTTTAAGCTAATTTCCTAATTTTTGTGGTAATTTCTACTTACTTAAACCTAATTCAGCAAATGTGTTTTTTAGCTTGTTCTAACATTTCAGCGACATTTCAGCATTTTTTTTCATTTCAGCTGTTTTTCAGCAAGTTATTTAGCCATATGCACTCACATTGCATTTTTGTTTTTCTTTTTTTTTATTTGTTACTTTGAAACAAGATCATTGCTTTTTATTTGTGTATCTTTTCTCTGCTACAGATCGAGAAGCTGGAGGAGAAGCTGAAGAAAGGCAAAGAGGAGATAAGCCAGTTAAAATCTGACCTTCAAGATAATCTCAAGCTGTTACAGGAGCTTCAAGCTGTGCAGGATGAGAAAGTGCCTCTGCAAACAAGCAGCGCTGGGAGTTCTGCAGCGGAGGTGGAGAGGCTTCTTTCTGTGGTGGCTTCCCTCACAGCAGAAAGAGACCAGATCAAAGTGGACCTACAAGAAAATGTTGAGATGGTCAGTTGATGTGCATTCTGGTGGTGCTGTTGGTTGTCTTTGTGGCTGCTAACATAAATGTTTGTCTAACAGATGATTGAACATCAAGATGAGTTGAGGACAGCCCTAGAAATAAATCGGTAGCAGAAGAAGAAAATCAAACTCTTGAAGTCTGAAAACAAACAGAGATTAAATGAACATCCAAATGTCCTTAGTTCACAGCTAGAGGAGCTCCAGGAAAATATAAGACGTTGTCTTTTGTTACAGGAAGTCTTCCATGTTATCTTATTCATACAACAACCATAATATCTATTTACCTTGAATTAGGCTTTATACAGATCATGTTGTTGGATAATAATAATTAATTTGTAGCGCATTTTTCATTAACAAAAATCTCAAAGTGCTACAAGGTGCAACTAAAATCAATGATAAAATAACAAAAATCTGTGATGAAATCAACTAAAATCAATGATAAACTATGATCAGGATGCCCCCTGAAGGACTGACCACCTGGTAGCAACTTCATATGAACCCAGCTGACACCACAAGTTGTGTTTATGGAGTGCACGTGTTCCATACTGATGAAAAACTAGGGCCTAGTTTACATGACACTGTTTTTTAGTTGGGCAGCACATAGGGCAGCACATAGAGCTGCCGCCTCTCAGTGAGCATGTTGCCAGGTCAAATCCTGGTCCGGGGGCCTTTCTGGGTGGAGTTTGCATGTTCTGTCCGTGCATGCGTGGGTTTTCTCTGAGTACTCCAGATTCCTCCCACAGACCAAAAACATGCATGCTAGACTGACTGGTTACACAGGTAACTCTAAATTGTCCTTAGATGTGAATGAGAGAGTGAATGGTTGTTTGTCTCTGTCCCTGTGATGGACTTGTGACTTGTCCAAGATGTCCCCTGTGACTGCTAGATATGGGCACCAGTAAACCCCGTGAGCCGAAAAGGAAGAAACTGGTTAAAAAAAAAAAAAAGATGGATGGATGTTTTGAGTGGAATTGTAGCTTCGCTGTGGTTCAGCCGTTCATGTACACGGCAACAACTCTCGTTCTCTTAAACCAAATGTTTCCCAATCCAGGTCTGAGAGGAGTGTTTTCTGAGTACTCCTGCAGATGTGTGAACTTGTGAGTGAACACTTCAGTCAACTGCAGTCTGTACTTTTTCTGAGCTTCTGCCAGAAGATGCACAACCCAAACGAGCAGAGCTTTAACTTTTAAGGGATGTATGCTTCACGACCGTTTTACTGAGATGGGAACATTCTGGAAGAATGGTGTTGTAAGATGTTTCTAACAAAACTGACAGATATAATTTATAAAAAGCTGAAATAAGTACATTTACTAAAGGTGATAAAAAGAGAAAGCCACAATGTTGGTAGATTATTTAAAACACCTGTCCTAACACTGTAGGTTTTGATGCAAGCACCTTGTTAAATCCCAGTTAGGAATTGTGAAAGCCATTTGGAAAAAAGTTTGACAATCATGAAACACAAATTTCAACATCCTACTATCAGTTAAAATATAGAGCAGGGCTATCTACTGTAAATTGCTCAGGGCACAGTTACTGAAAGCCAAAAGCTCATGGGCTGGACATCCAGCAGTTCTCATGAAGAAAGTTTGATTTATGATTTTAAATCTAGTTTTATTTTACAATGAACCCATTGGTGAGCTGAACGGAGTTGACCCGTGGGTTGCCAGTTGAATAGCCCTGATAGAGAGATTACGTGTGCCAATGCTGCATATTGAAGCCTTAAAGTGTATTATATTTAATTACCTGACAGATGAGAACTCTGAATGGGGAGCTTGAGAATCTGCGAGCAGAGAAAGATGCTCTGCTGTCTGAGAAGGATTCCAGCAGTCGGACCAACACAGAGAAGATGGAGGAGCTGCAGCACAGAGTGACGTCTCTCGGGGAGGAGAGGGATCAGCTGCAGGAGGCTCTGGAGGCACTGAGAGAGCATGAGAAGCAGCTCAG
This sequence comes from Garcialebias charrua, assembly GCA_038048925.1. Taxonomy (NCBI): domain Eukaryota; kingdom Metazoa; phylum Chordata; class Actinopteri; order Cyprinodontiformes; family Rivulidae; genus Garcialebias; species Garcialebias charrua. Next base: position 24,699 of record JBBPBX010002453.1, read on the forward strand.
AGCTGAGCTGGACGACAAGATACAGACGGTTAGTTTCTGGGTATTTTTTTGACAACTTTTTAACTATTGTTTTTATTCTAGCTGGTCCAGAAAGAGCAAAAGTAACTTTTTGTTCTTTGACTAACTTTTCTACAGTTGGCTCAAATCCAAAATAAGCGAGCAGAAATGGTGTCCCGAGGGCTTCAGGCAGAGGATGGAACTCTAACACAACTTCAACAAGAGGTAACTTATCTTTAGTAGGACCGGTGATGTTCAGACCAAATTAAACGGGTTGAACAAAATATGCTGAAAACGTATAATCGGTCCTGCTGCGAGAAAACATCAGTTCACCATAAAGTGGGATCTACTGTATTCCATCTACTAAAATCAGTCTGAGCCTGAGCACCATTGACTAAAACTGCTGTCAGGATTTCCCAATTGAACTACAACTTATCAGGCAAATTAGTTTTTACAAACTATTGTTGAAATACATGGCAACCATGTTTTTTGTACTAAATCTACGCATTATGGTCCCATTAGAGATGGCATGACACACACTGTTTTATAGGGCTGCAGTGATACAGTAATCATACGATACACGATATTCTGCTCACGATACGATATATATTGCGATATTCAGCAAACGATACAATTCAATACACTATTGTGATTTTCTGAAAGATTTTAGTGGGACAGAGTGATTTTGGTGACATTTTGAGACTGTTATAGACTTGGATTGAATTAATTTAACTGAAAACTGATTAAAAGCACCAACTACACAATACTTGGCTCTGGTTGGACATGGACACAGACTTAAAGTCGACAGCTGGACAAAATGAATCAAAGAAGTGGTGAGAAAACATGTTTATTTCAATTGAAACAGTAAAAACTGTAGCTTACATGCATTTGTAAAGTAAATAAAGTGCACCAAGTGCCCTGCTCTGAATAGTTTGAAACCTTTTTAACCTTGACACTTAACATCTGAAGGAATCACTCTACTGGTAAGTGCTTGGTAAGTACCGTATTTTCCTTTATATAGGTCGCACCTGTGTATAGGTCGCATTGTCCAATTATTATCAATAAATTGGAAAAATCCAGAAATAGGTCGCACTGGTGTTTAGGTCGCACCTACGTCACCGCCGACGTAACGCGTCATCCACCGCTGACGTGCCGCGTCACCGCTGAGTCAACCCGGAAATGTAGACCGAGTGTTTAGCTCTGCTGCAAATGTCTGCCACAGGAGGGCACAGCAAGGCTTTAAGAAGATTAACACTTTAAAACAATTATTTGTTCGATAAAAAATATTGCAAATATGTGTCTGAGCTGAACTTTTCCTTAATAAATAAACGTAATTGTGAAACTAGCTGGATTTAAAAATTTGTTTAGCTAGCTATCGGTACGTCTGATGAAACCAAACCAAAGCGCAGCACCGGAAATGCAGCAAACAGACCTGCATGAATTGGTATTTTAATTTTCAAATGTTTCATCCAGGTCATCAGTTAGTACATTAAAGCCTTATAATTTACACAATGTAAGCAGAAAAAATATACACCGAGTGGTTTCGAAGCTATTTATTATGTAAACAGAAATAAAACCATGCCAACAGAAGAGTCCGTCTCTCAAAACGCGAATAAAAAATTCGAATTTTATCCCAAATGTTTCATCCAGGTCATCAGTTAGTACATTAAAGCCTTATAATTTACACAATGTAAGCAGAAAAAATATACACCGAGTGGTTTTGAAGCTATTTATTATGTAAACAGAAATAAAACCATGCCAACAGAAGAGTCCGTCTCTCAAAACACGAATAAAAAAACCCGAATTTTATCCCAAATGTTTCATCCAGGTCATCAGTTAGTACATTAAAGCCCATATAATTACACTCTGTAAGCAGAAAAAATATACACCGAGTGGTTTCGAAGCTATTTATTACGTAAACAGAAATAAAACCAATGCTAAAAACAGAAGCTAACTGCAGCTAACCGCTAATAAAAGATTGTTTATTTTTATTTTTATCTCAAACATCTAATAAAGCTACCAGTACTCACTTGTAAATGTCCATACAGTGATTACATTCTGTAAGTTTCAGAAAAATCCGCTGATTGGTTCTTGACTTACCTTGCTAACAAACGCGGAGCTAAAAGAAGTTACCTCCAGACCAAGAGGCCGACAGTCAGTCCGAGCAAAGGAGCTTTTTTTCGGACACATGAGCTGAAAACGGTCGGTGACTGTGTACTCCTCTGGAAGTGCCCCCTAGCGGCCGAAAGTGGTACTGCACTGCGCCCCTAGCGGCCGAAAGTGGTACTGCACCATTTTCTGCCAAAGTGAAAAACTGTCATAACTGAATCAAAAATTGGTCTAAAAATATGGGAAAAAAATCCATAAATAGGTCGCAATGGTGTATAGGTCGCAGGCCTTGAAAAAAAAAAAAAGTGCGACCTATACACCGGAAAATACGGTAAACAGTAATATGACTTCTCCAAAACAGTCTATAATTCAACTCAAGTAATGAAGAACATTTAACTTCAAATGCACCCATCTTAGCAGAGCAGCTTAAGGCCTATAGATAGACCCTGACTAATAAGGGGACTCTAAACGGAAAGTCTACTCTGCAGACCAAGTGAGCTACATTCTCCTCAGATTTTTGTTTAGAAATAGAATCTGATCGACGTGCTCTGGGAGAAGTGCACTTCTCTGCGCAGTGATGATATCTCCAGCAGTGGAGAAGACTCTCTCTGAGGATACACTGGTGCCAGGGATGCAGAGGTATCTAAAAAAGCTAAGTCTGGTCCTCTGGACATTCAAAAAGAAAAAAAATAATAAAAATATATATATATATATATTTTTTTTTTAGGTACGATACTTGCAGATGAATATCGATTTTTTTTTTCTAGGAAAGAAAAAAATCGGTATTTATCGTGATATCAATATTTTTACACAGCCTTACTGTTTTATTAGTATTAAATTTATCACTTTTTTTATAAAGAAAGTTTTTTTTTTCCTTCAGGTTTACATAATGTCGATGGAAAAAATCCTTAAAAGAAAACTGGAGACTGAAACGAGTTTTAAAAATAATAAAAAGTATTTAATTTTCTTTGCAAAAGAAAACAGACAACAGAGTACAAAGCACGAGGTTGTTCTGAGCTGCTCTGAGGGAGCACATCATGGTGTCTCAGTTTTATACCCTCCTTCACACGTCATGGAAAGTTCCACAAGTTTGAATAACAGAATCTGGACTTTGAGATGTGCTGGGAGGATATGTTGACAGTTGGGTTACACAATCAGAAACAGTTGGCTTTAGACAAACATCTCTTCAGAACCAGGAGGTTTCAGTTAGATACCAGACCTCAGGTTTGTTTGTACTTGGAGATAACACACTTGCAGGCAAGGGTCACATCTGCAGAAAGTCATACGCCTCTAAAGCTCATTGGACAAGAGCGAGTAGCCTCCCGTGGTCAAACAGTTTACTCTGCAGCCTTCATACACGAACATTTGATAAACCAAGATAAAAAGGAACAGAGAGCTCTTGATGTTGAAACTTTGCAGGTTCATTGTACCTTGGCATAGGAGAAAATCAATACTTGTACCTTGGCACAAGAACAAATCAATACAAGAGTTTATGCATGGTTGCACTCAGAGCAGAGAGAAATTCACCAGTTCAGACATCATGCCTTACATACAATAAAACAGTATAATAATAAAACATTAGGATGTGTATATTAATTTTTCCTTTCACAATTTCCCCCTTTTGTTCCTTTATGGAACAACATTTAAGATAAAAATTAATGAGACTATACAGACAGTATCAGACTCTGAAAAAATAATCAGGAAAACACATTTCACATTATAGTGGTTTCATGTGGATCCTTCATTAACTTCAAATGGAAAATGGCAAGAGCTATTTTTGTGGGTTACAGACCCTAGTTTGTGGCAAAGCTAAACTAAAAAGAAAAATGCAATTAATAAATGAAATCAATAAGTAAAAATAAAATGAAGTTAGGTCATATTTTAATTCTGGAAGTGCTGTCCAGTGACAGTGCTTAGGTCGAAGGGAAGTGTTAAATGCCATTGGTAGGTATGCTGAAAATCTTTCAAGGTTTCAATTACTGTGTCAAGAAAATGCAATCTTGATGAAAAATCATAAAAAGTGACCTGATCGTCTTCTCCATCTGCAGTATTATGGTAGATCAATATGTCTTCTAAGTGGGTGGACTCAATGCGTAAGGAAAGGAAATTGTCTCTTATTGTAAATGTAATTTTCATTTTACTTTAGTTTGTTTTTTAAGACAAAGGTAGTGGGAGTGGAAGCAAAGGTGTCCATGTTATTTTCTAAATCCGTATCTAGGTCTTTGTGAAGAAGGGCATAAGTGTCTGTCTGTTGTTCAGGGGCGAGAGCAGTTGAAATTAACCGTGTTGACAGTGTTGCGAATTCAAAAGGTTGAAGGAAGCTCTGAAACGAATGTGCAAATTTTATGTAGGTTTATTGTACATATAAGAATAAACCTTACAGCAGACAACAGACCTGACTCCAACACAGTCCACACACACATCTTCAAAGGCAGGGCCACGGTTATAAAACCCCGGATGTCGTCACCGCCTCCTTGGACCCTGGAACCTCCTTGGACTGCTTCAGGACCGCCCTGGAACCACCTACACTACCACGTGACCCTCCTTTCTGTCAACAAACTATCAGCTCTGTATGTCAATCATCCAGTGTTATGTCTGTGTATGTGCAGGCGTGTAACTGTTCCCTAGTGAAAACAAAGCCCGAGAGAAAAACGTTCTGCCTAGTGTCACATTTCACATTATAAGGCAGAATTAAGTGAATACAAATAATGGAACATAATGGGTGTAATGCAATACTGATAGAAATATATTTCAATTCCCCTTTTGACATGACAAACATCATGTCAACAAAATCCTATATGTTCTATGTGAGAATGCAATTAAAAACTTGATACACATTGGAAATCTCTAACATTCCCTCCCACAGCAATATTACATCTAAGTTACCCACCCAGAATATAAAACCCTCATATAAAATAAGCAATAATATAAATGGTAATAAAACTAAACAGAATAAGACCAGAACAAACAAACAAAAAATAAAACAGACAAAAACAAAGAATAAAACAAATGTAACAAACAAATAGAAACAAGACAAAACAAACAAAAACAATGAACAAGAATAAAACAGACAAAAACAAACAAGACAAAAATAGATGCAAAGACGAACAAATAAAAATAAAAACAAGAAAGAACTGAGCGGACTGTCCCTCCTATCAACAAACACGCCTCTACAGGGTATATGCAGGAATAATGAAGTTAAATTCAATACCTTTAAAAGGCGTTCAATAAAAAACAACTGGACTTTAACTTGACTTTATAAATCCAATACTTTCTCAAAAACCCTTAAATTACCCAAAATTGAATTATCAACTCTTAACAAACTTCAAAACATTGCATATACTCTGCTCCATTTCTGGTATGTGTTAACCTTAGCAAAGAATATGAACTATGCTTTAGCCAAGTCAGGCCATCTCATCTTCATCATCATAGACACCTGTGAGGAGAAAAACCCTACACTACTCTGTTGACTAGTCTGATATCTGAGAAAAGCTCAACTGCTCTTATTCAGAGATGTCTGTGATAAGGGCTAAGACCACATTCAGAAAATTAAACACTAAACCTATGATTAATCTAATCAGAACAGAAAACACAAAAATCCTTCCATAACCTGTCAAACTCAATTATCTTATTCACATCCATTTCCTATATATATATATATTATTCTCTGTACCAGAATGTTCTACCACAAACATTTCCTATCAGTAAAATTCACCGCTAGGCTACTCTTAACAAAGTGCAGCTAAAATGTATCCTCCAAAACATTTCTAATTATCGTTCAGATCTAAGAATCAAAATTGATAAAACTAAATTATATCTATAGAAAAATAGTGAGAACCCTGTACACCTTTCTCAAAAATCTATCAACACACAAAAATCTATCAACACACAACTATTGTACTGCACATTCACCAAGCACAAACACATATATATAGTCAAATTAATCTGTCTGTAACATTCACATTCTGTCTGACTCATTCATCTCAACAACCTTCAATCCTTTCTGGACCTCCTGGATCAAACTCACAGTCATTCTTCACAGGCATAAGAATAACCATATGTATCCTTTCAACATACGGTGTAAACAACAATTGAGAGGTTTCAACAAATAATGAGAAAACCTTGGCATATATTAGTGATTAGTTGGTTAGTTTGTTAGTTAATGTGATTAGTTCTGCTCTGCTGCATGTTCCACCTGTTAACCTGTAAGATAAAAAAATAAAAATGGTGCAGGGAAATAGATTTTCCCTTCATTGGTTACACTGCAACATTAAAGACCGTGTAAAGTGAATTTCAACATTTTCTTCAATAAACATTATAAATGTCGTAATTGTAATCTTGTAAATGAGTAAAAAGTCTCAAAATTGTAGCTCAATTAATTTTGGAGTTATAGATCAAACTGTGTATAAACACATTTCTCTTTCAGGATTTTTTAGGCGTGGTTTAAATGTGACCGCGTTTCGTCACGCGGTCACAAGCCCCACCCCCTGCAGCTCCAGCCGTTATAAATGCGTTCTTCGGTGGAGCCGTTCACTCGCTACCGACCGTCTCCCTCCAGTACTGGCGTGCTGCTGGAGCGACCACATGCCACCTGCACCTCCGCGCACCTCCGCCCCCCCCCGCACGCGCGCGCGCGGCGATCAGACCCCGCATGCATGTGACCGGGTCGCGCGCGCGTGTGTGTGTGTTATAAATGCGTTCTTCGGTGGAACCGTTCACTCGCTACCGACCGTCTCCCTCCAGTACTGGCGTGCTGCTGGATCGACCACATGCCACCTGCACCTCCGCCCCCCTCATCCCCCCCCCTGCGCACGCGCGCGCGTGTGGCGATCAGACCCCGCATGCATGTGACCGGGTCGCGCGCGCGCGCGTGTGTGTTATAAATGCGTTCTTCGGTGGAGCCGTTCACTCGCTACCGACCGTCTCCCTCCAGTACTGGCGTGCTGCTGGAGCGACCACATGCCACCTGCACCTCCGCGCACCTCCCCCCCCCCCGCGCGCGCGCGCGTGTGTGGCGATCAGACCCCGCATGCATGTGACCGGGTCGCGCGCGCGCGCGTGTGTGTGTGTGTGTGTGTGTGTGTGGCGATCAGACCCCGCATGCGATGTGACCGGTTCGGACCGCGAGTCCGCTCATCTTCTAAAATAGCGCTGATTATAACAGCGGAGTTATGTGTCCTCAACTTTAAAAACATAACCAGAGTTGTTAGTGCACTAAAAACAGCGTAACTCTTGGAAAAAGGAGCTGCTGGAAGCCAGAACTCAGATAAAAACAGAGCAGGTGGATCTCTGCTTCCCCCGTATGCCTCCCCACACAGCTCAGCTCTGAAGGGGGCTGGACATGGCGCAGTACAGCGCTGAAATCACGCCCACGTGCGACACGCCCCCAGCGTTCTAGAGCAAGGCAAAATCATGTTTTTTCATGATTTTTGAGACTTAATTTTATAAGGAAATCAATGTTTTTAATCAGTCAGATTTATATGGGTGATTAATAACACATATTTATGCCGTGTGACAAAATAAAAACACAAATTTAATTTCACTTTACACGGTCTTTAAGCCTTCATTCAACATTAATTAATCTGCTGAAAAGGGGAGGAATGTAAACCCAGTTATGGTAAGGTTCCTCTGCTTGTCCATCACAGCTGTGGAAACATTGTAAAGTGCATTTCCCCTTTTCAAATATAAATTATTCACAATTTTATCTTACACGTTCTGTCACAGGGCTGACAGATCATCAGCAGTCCAGATTTGACCTGTAAATGAAAAATAAGAAAAAGTCAGCACTAAATCTGTATAAATTAGGGGTGTAACGGTACGCTAAAATCACATTTCGGTTCGGTTCAATTACAAGGAGGGCTCGGTTCGGTTTATTTTCGGTTTATTTTCGGTACAAAAAAAAAAAGACAAAATAAAGACTTACAAAATGTTTATTTTGAAAATATGCCAAAAATATGTTTGTATTGTATTGTAGTAATAAATAAAAGTGACCCATTTGGATGATATTTTAAATAAACAGCACTCTACAATAAATAAATTATATTAAAAATAATAAAAATCTTAATGAATACAATAACAGTCAGAACCAGAACAATAAGCAGCAACAGACTGTTTACAATCTTAACTAATAAAGTTTTTGTCCAGTAGCACCAGTGTGGCTGTATTTGTCCTCATTACTCACAACCTCTTCTTGGTGGGACTGGTCCTGGAACAGTTCCAGAGTTCAATTCAGTCATCACACACTTCTTAGCTGCAGCAGGTGATCTCTGGTGGATTTCCCTGAAGTGGAAGGAGAGCAGCTACCTCTGTAACTGGAAATACTGGAAATAAAACACAGAGGTAAAAAAATAAGTTAATAAGATTATAATTTTAAATAATAATAAATTATAAATAATAATTATAATAAAATAACAATACCTCTTGAACGGTTGAATATCTCACTCATCATCAGGGCAGGGTTTAAATCAGCTCCAGGACTTGTTGACCATCAGTTTTAGTTTTTTCATAAAGAGCTGAACTTTTTGACTTAAGTGTTGACGTGATGGATGTCTCATAGCAAGGATCAACTGTGCATTAAAAACTTTCAGACTTAGATTCAGAGCTTTAAAAACTCATACAGTTTGTGTTATTGATCTGGACCCATCTAAATTACCTGATGAAGTTGTTTAAATGCAGCTGTGTTGTTAGCGCACTTTGTAGAAGTTGTTTAAATGCAGCTGTGTGGTTAGCGTACTTTGTAACAGCTCGTTCACGTTCTGATGACGTAGTTTCCAGCGCGTTCACGTTAGACGTGTTGCTGCTGCAGATCCAGTCTTCATGAAAAAACGTCCACACACACAGCTTTGTGCGCTCGTCTTTTAACAAGAAAACCATAACGTTAACAAACAGGAAACCGCAGCGAGAAGCTAACGGCTAATGCTGCGCGTGCTGCGAGATAATAGCTCCGTGCTGAAACGCGCCCAGGAAATTTTGTTCCGCGGCGCACATATTAACATTCAATGAGTGAAAAAATAACCGTTTCGGTACAGCACGTTCGGTTCGGTCCACCTCCGTACCTTTTCGGTTCGGTACACCAACTACAACCGTTACATGCCTAGTATAAATTACCCCAAACATTCAGATCCAACCTGTTTTTAGGCACTTATTAAAATGATGTTTTATAACTTTATCAAATGTATAACTGTTTCCAGCTCTCATCACTGTATGAAGAGTTAAAACGTTGATCTAATTAGTTATTTGAAATGGTGTGTTTAACTATACAGTATGTTTGTTATCTCCCATCCCCTTTTTTGAAACAGGAGGTAAACAAAAAACATCCTGTTACAAAGAAAACAATGGAAATGCTCATAACACAAACGTCATCTGTACTGCAGGTGGAAATACTACCAGAAAGAAAAAATAAAAACTCAAAACATCCGAACCCAACCAGTAGCATCAGACGTAATACTTCAACCATAAGACACATCCCCCATTAGACACATGTCACACCACCACGACATCCTATGTCAACACCTCCTTCAACACAACCTCTACTCCATCTCCTCCGCTATCCACACCAAAGTAAGAGAGCTTTAATCCTGCTCCAACACCGTGAGCCTTGCTGCCCTTCCACTCGGTCTCCAGGACAAAGAAAACATTTACCTTCCTTCTCTGCATCATGCCAGCAAACTCTCCACCTATGCCTGTCACAACCACAAGCAGTCATAGTACTGTATACAAGACGGTAAAACTAGAAACCACAAACAATTGAAGCTGTCAGTCCAGTCCCAGAAAGACGTGTTCTCAACACCAAGGCTTGTCCAAAAAGGTGAGGAAAAAGAAAAGAAAAAGACAAACACACATCCAAAAAGGAACGCAACAGGCGCCCATATCGAACAACTGTACTGAGAGTACGTGAAGGATAAAACAAAAACGTGTGTGGCCATGCAGGTCACGTGTCAGTGAGATCTGTACATGTATGTATGAATAATGAGTGTGCGTGAGGTTCCACCATAGCAAAGAATATGATCATGAAAAACTGTAGTTATCGAACCACCACCAGAAGATCACATGGTCAGCTGACACATCAGCCAGGCTGCTATGTTTGGTAGTGACGTTTCGCAGCTTGACTTTCACTTGTCATGAGTTCTCCAGCCCCCATAGGAGATGTCAAGAGTCCAGCAGTGGGTGCAGACCACAGTTCATAGACTTGAATTGAAACTGGTGCAAAAAACGGAAAACTCCATGTAACAGTTCAGGCACGAGTCATGACAGCTTGCGGCTTTAGCTGAACATGATGATGCATGTCGGCAGTCCAGTGCATTTTCAGTTCAGTGCAGGTGTGGTGTCAGCTTGCAGCTCAGCTGAACACAACGCAATTCGACAGTTCAGTGCAGTCCAGTGCATTTTCAGTTCAGTGCAGGTGCCAACAGGAGTTGTTAGCAAAACCTAGCTTCAATGACAGCATACATGTAATCTATCCAAGAATGGCGTTCAAAACCAGTCATAATGCAACTAGTCCATGCTATGGAGGGAACCTAAGTGTATGCAAACAAGTGTAATGTTGTGGGGTGAGGAATAAAATTGTAAATTGAGAACTGCATATCTGTGTATAAGTGAAATCCACCACCAAATAGAAACAATTAACTGCTAACCAAATGTCCTCATGGAACACCTGCAACGTTCACTGATCAGATGTCAAGCTGAAATCCTCAGAAAACACCTATAGAAAGTAGGGGTTGAACGAGTACATAATTTTTAACCTCGACATTAACATAAAAAAACTCGAACGACGCTCGAGTAGCCGATGACGTCACAGTGTCTTACGATGCAAAATAAATAAATAAATATAAATGCCTAAAAACGTCTTTACAAAAAGAAAAAAAAGACCAACAAAGCATTGGGAGCATTTATTATGCTCCTATCATTTATCATACTGCACATAAGTCACAGGAAAAACAAAACTATTAGTTATATTAATAATATTAAAAGTGAAAGTAAGGCGATGAAAACCGAAACTTAAAAACAAATGGGGCTACAGCCACACCGTACCACCGCCTGCAGCTGTGCAATTTAGGTTTACTTTTAGAGATTGTGTTTATAGATTTTTGGTAGCTGTAGAGAGATGAATATTTGTTTCTTTTTCTTTGTGAAACGAGAGAAAGGAAGCCGTTTTGGCCGTGTTATACTGTATATGGGACCTGCATTGCAACACTGCCCTCTGCTGTCACAATCTACTACAAAGAAAGTCAACACGAAGTAGCGCATTTTATAAAATTATAAACTGTTTTACCTTTTTGACAAGACGGCCTGCTCCATTAACATCCGTGCGCACACAGGAATCCATTTTGTAGCGTCTACTAAAAGCTAAAAGCTGCCCCGCGCGCTGTGAAATGTGAAATGTGACGTCACTACGGGTACCCGAGTTGGACAAAAAAGCCTCGATAGAAGTCAAAGCACTCGAGCTGTCGAAAACTCGGTTACTCTGTTAATGCACTAATAGAAAGTCACCCCCTGCAGTATGTCAGCCGTGTGAAGACTCCCTTCCAGACTCTGTCAAGCAGGTCAGAAGGCCAAACACGTCCTGCAGAACAAACAAGCGTCAGTCCACTCAAGAGGGAAAAAAAAATACACACATATATAAAAAACAAATAAAACAAATAATAAACCACTAAAGTCCTCCAAACCACTATTACACAGGCCTTGTTCATATGTCATTAAACATGACCTGCACCCCACCAGGCTGAAGTGATGAGAACTGGAAACGTAACAATTAATGGCATGAGATTAACCCTGCATGTACTCCTTTAGACAACATGTTCCTGGGAACCTCACCTATAAAAATCAGAAATGTGCCTTTAACACTGAGAGTGAAAAACACATATCTGCAAAAAATACAGTACTGCATTGTGAGGACAACAGACTGCCACAGAAGGAAATCAACAAAAACAAAAATATAGGTCTAGAGAGGTCAGCGTGTTTAAAACAAAAGTCACAGCAACAGAAAATAAAAAACAAACCGTGTAATAACCCAACTTTTAACTGGCAATTAACTAACTACTTTACCCTGGAGTTTTCTTCCAAAGCTGCACTGAAGTACACACCAATAAACAGTAACTTTTACAGTCCCAGCCTGAGCTGATTAAGTTGTAAAACTCCCTGTTATCAGCCGGAACCTTGAGGCGGACCTCCCTAGCAGGTCCAAAACCAGAACCAGGAGACAAACTCAGTGAGATTTATATGGATGAAAGAGGCCTCTGTGCTGTGCAGGTTCACAGGCACGTAGGGGGGGGGTGAGGGAGGAGGGGAGGAGATGTCTCCTTGCCTTCGTGTCAGGCACCAACAGGAGAGTGTTATCTTGTTAGAAGCCATAAATCTGAGGAGCAGCTTGCATCTGCGAAACTGCTCTGTGCATGGCTGCTCAGAGAACATACAGCCGCTCCAAGCCGGTCCCTGGACCAGAACCTCCAGAGGCCATCTGCGGCAGGGGGGAGGGGGGGGAGGAAGGAGGAGGGGAGCCCCATCTGCAGGAACTGCAACAAATCAGTGGGGGAGACCGGCCGTGTGACAGCTGCATGTGCGAAACTGCCCTGTGCATGCTCCTCAGAGAAGGTTTCTGGCTCCCTGACTTTAACACTCACAAATGCAATAAATGAGAATAAAAATGAAAACAAAAAATCTGTCCCTGTTGCCTTGTTTGCGTGTATACAGCACCTTCCGGAGTACAGGTCGCAAGCCACGAAAAAAAAGAGAAAAGAAAACAAAAAATAATAAAAAGAAAAGAAAGTTATCTTAAAAGAATGGGTGCGACCTATACAGTGGAAAATACGGTAATCGACTTTAACTGGGAAGGGGAAGAAAAATGTGACTCATAACAGCGATCACAGCCCCGGCTGCGACCTAATCACAGCACGGCAACCTGTGACCCCGGAGCGGCAATCCACTCTGAACGGCAAAACCGCGTGTCGGATGAAAGCCCTGTGACTCAACGGCGACAGATGCCCGGAGTTCACGATGGAGCCTCGACCCCACGGTTTCCCGGAGTCCAAAGGAAACGTGTCTCCCAGCCGACAGGCCGGAGCTCAGAAGAGGGATGTGGGGGAAGGGCAAACAAGGCACTCGTAAATTATCCCTACGCGTGTGTGGGACTTATGTGCTCTTCACCTTACTTACATGTACAAAAACCGCCAAAAAATGCACATTCAAATGAAATACCAACAGTAGTTCACGTTTTTTTTTTACTCTTAGCTGCTAACATTATAAAACACTGGCCCACCTCGAGACAAACAGCCCTCAGTCAACAAATAATTTAGTGTGTCCAAACGCAGACGTTTTGTGTTAAGAGGAATTCTGCTCACCTCTGTGAATCACCGGCTGTTGACTGCGCGCGTGCTCGTCTCTGTCGGCGGTGGGGGGGGGGAACCCTCCAAATCATCTCTCGTTTCAGACGAAACTGCAAACCCCTCAACGTCGGTGGTCACCAAATTGTTGCGAATTCAAAAGGTTGAAGGAAGCTCTGAAACGAATGTGCAAATTTTATGTAGGTTTATTGTACATATAAGAATAAACCTTACAGCAGACAACAGACCTGACTCCAACACAGTCCACACACACATCTTCAAAGGCAGGGCCACGGTTATAAAAACCCCGGATGTCGTCACCGCCTCCTTGGACCCTGGAACCTCCTTGGACTGCTTCAGGACCGCCCTGGAACCACCTACACTACCACGTGACCCTCCTTTCTGTCAACAAACTATCAGCTCTGTATGTCAATCATCCAGTGTTATGTCTGTGTATGTGCAGGCGTGTAACTGTTCCCTAGTGAAAACAAAGCCCGAGAGAAAAACGTTCTGCCTAGTGTCACATTTCACATTATAAGGCAGAATTAAGTGAATACAAATAATGGAACATAATGGGTGTAATGCAATACTGATAGAAATATATTTCAACAGGGAACGGAGACATGGGATACAGCAGCAGCCGCAGGTTACAAGGATGGCTAAACAAACTCCAGCAGAGATGATTAGGGACATAATAATACCTTTACATTTACCAAACATTCTATTAATCCAATCAGAGAAGGGATTGTTAATTCCTGAAGCTTCTTGCATTTCATGGGAGAGTTCTTTTAGGCATTTAAGGGCTCTGGATACTTTGCCATCTGGAGCTGTGTTATTAGGGATAAAAGTACAACATTGATCACCAATCATTGAACATACGCCTCCTTTCTCAGCTAATATCATGTCTAGGGCCATTCGATTTTGGATTGCCATTTTAGATGTGGGACGTAATTGATCAGAGAGGCCTTCAATGGCATCTCGAGTGAGATTGGTCAGACGCAACACGTTATAGTGGACAAAATTGATTCTGGCTACGTTTTTGTTTGAAGTTACAGGAAAAATGGCTCCTATAACGGGTAGGTTTTCAAAACCTGCTGCGACGGGGTCAGCTAATTTGAATTCATCTGGAACGCCTTGTGGAACTCCTATTGCATTGATATAAGTTTTGGAGTCGGTATTTAGATTAAAATCTACGTCTCGTTTGGTTCTAATATGTTGTGAAGTCAACTGATGTCCAACTAACAAAAGTGGTGCTGCAAGACGTACTAGAGCACAAAGTCCTATAGTTTTTTCAGGGATTTTGACTGATAATCTTTGACCTCCGCAATAGTAATATAATCCCGCTCTGGCCCAAGTACCTATTTGCTGGGTTTGTTCATCAGTAGTATCTACGTCTTCAGTGGTGTTACACCAATCGTGGTTGATTTTCCCATAATTAATGTTCGGATTTCCTGTGGTAAAGTTGAAACAATGGTAACCTTTAAAAATGCGATTAGGGCGAAAAGAACCTGGATGTGTTTTGTTGTGAATTGGTGGATATATGTCGGCCAATGTGGTGCAGTTTTCTGGATTAGTTCTGGTGAGGGCTAACATACATTTGTATCCCCAAATGTCTTCAGGGTACAAAGGGGCTGGTTGGGTGACCAGTTTGGGTCTGGCCGCGGCGCAAGCTACACAATTACTAAGTTGGGCTTCTCTTGCGGCTTCTACTAACCATGATAACCACATGTTGTCATCTCCATGTCCCGTTGCACGTTCTATCAGCTGTTCAGGTTTTAATTTTGTGTAATCTACGGAAATAACTGAAATATTTTCTCCTTGAAAGTTTTCAAACTCAGGGATTGAGTGATCGGTGTTGTGTGTAATGGTTGGTTGTGGTGGGGGAATAAATCTGATGGTAACAAATCCCTTTGGATCTGTACCTGAGACGTCGGCTTGGATTAGGAAAGTGTAAAAATCTGATTTTGTTTGTGAAATGAAATCGCTTGGAGGGCCAGGTAACTTACTTAATGAAAGTGTGATTGGGTTTTTTGCTGGGTTGTAATCTCTTTGGAATCTAACTTTGTCCCACCATTTCTTTGAGTTTTTAGTCAAATCTGAGCGTGTGGGTGTCCACCGTCCTGTGTATGCGGTGACTGTGGAC
>JBBPBX010002453.1:40531-53038 GCA_038048925.1 Garcialebias charrua
TATTTACCTTTGTCGGTGTGCAGGGTCCTTCATTTGGAAATAAACAAAAGTGACTACACAAGAAAATTTTGCCACAACTCAAACCTGTTGTGACGCCAAGGATCAGCATGACCGTCCATGGATGAGTTTCAGTCCAGTTCATTGAGTCTTTGCGTCTCATGGTTTGTTCAGAGGTTGCTAACTAGTGAAAAAACAGGGGTTGGATAGACTCAACCTAGTTGTAGGCCTAGGTACCTGCCGCCTTCACAGGGAGCCGTAACTCGGACTGTGAGTGTGATGTCGTAAGTGCTGTCACGCACTTGCTTCCTCACTCTGAGTCCGTTCCCTCAGCCGTGAGTGGAAGAGTGTGTGTGAAAGTCACTTCACCTTTGTTAACATCTAGCATTTGAGCATCAGATACTTTGCTACACCCTCGTTGGCACCCAGCATTCGAGCATCAGATGCTGTTGCACCCTCGTCGGCACCCAGCGCTACTGCTCTGATGCTGATGTCAGTTCTGGCCCGTCCTGATCCTCCTCTGTCGGTGGCTTTGTTCCTCGAAACAGCTTATAGTGGGAAGCGTGGACCCAGGTAGCCCTCTCAGCGACCTTCACCGCGGTGTGTGTGGTTAACAACACCTGGAATGGTCCTGTCCACCTCGGGTAGTTCCAGTGCTTTCTCCTGAAACATTTAATCATAACAAAATCTCCAGGAGAGATACAATGCAATTGTTTTTGTGCAGGTCCAGGGAGTCCTCCTTGGACCTGTGACCTGATGGATTTTATTTGGTTTGTTAGTTCAATACAGTATTTCATCATGTTGTGATCACAGTGTTTCAGATCACTCGTGGGATCTGTTGGAGGTCCAGTTCCAAGGTTGGGCGGAGCTGCAAAAAGAATTTCAAAAGGGCTAAGGTTATGTTTAGCTCTTCTGTGCATGCGCATACCCATAACAGCAAGAGGTAAACATGAAACCCAGTTCTGTTGTGTGTCCTCACAAATCTTGGCTAATTTGTTTTTTAGTGTGCCATTTTCTCTCTCAACTGCGCCTCCACTTTGTGGGTGATAGGAGCAGTGCTTGGTTAGGTCAAAATTCAATGTGGTCGAGATTTCTGTCATGATTTGATTAGCAAAATGCGGCCCATTATCACTGGAAATTCTCTGCGGAATTCCCCAGCGAGGAATGATTTCCTGTAAGAGGATTTTAGCCACTGTGTTTGCAGTGTTATGTTTTGTGGGGAAAACCTCAACCCATTTTGAAAACATATCCACGACAACCAAACAGTATTTTTTGTTCATCACAGGTGTCAATTCAATGAAATCAATCATTAAGTGTTGAAAAGGTGCAGTGATTTTTCTGTGGGCACCTGGTGCTTCTGTCTTAACTGCCTTTGAGATGTTGTGAGACGCACACACAAGACATGAGTCACAATGTTGTTAAGCATATTTTAAAATTTGACTATATACCAGTGTGTGTCAACCTCCTTTAACATTCCCCCTTGACACATGATCAAAGGAATATGTCAATGTAGCAAAAGTTGGGGAAAAGTGTTCAGGTAGACAAGGGTTATTGTTTGGACCAATCCATAGTCCATCCTTAACCCTTTTACACCTAAGCCTCAAATTTCCGCCTGGCATTTTTTACTTGTTTTTCACTAGAAAATATGAAGAAAATGTTCTATGGACAAGTGCTTCAGCACATTTGTTCAGAATATTTAGATCTTTCAATATCTGGCATTATTTTACATTATACTTGTTAAAAACCATTTATTAAAACTGTTTAACATCAAGAAAATCAATAAGCGAAATTAGATTTTAGAGATTTTATGCAAATAAAACACTGCATTTGAACATGAATTACAGATTTTGCATCACAAATTAACAATTTCAACACTATAGAACATATTTACAATGTTTTTTTTATTCTCACTTATTTTTACAAATAAGAAACAGACTAACAATTCAAATTATTTACAGGCGAATTTCCCCTCCCTACATTTCTCATTATCTTCTACACAAACAAAGTACAAACTGATGAATACTATATGTTATAGACTTGATATACTATTCCAAAAACAAAATAAAATATAATAAATAAAATAAAACTATATCCTATTATATGTACCCAGTATAAAACAATTATCCACCAAATAACAGCCCTCATTCATTCAGAAATAAAATTCAAAAAGTTATTAGATTGTTAGATCAAATGTTTTTTTCAGCTTTTTCTTCAGAAGAACAAAAATAAACTTCTCCAAATTCAAATCATCCAGGAATCTCCTTATTGTCTTTTTATTCCTTGATTTGACATAGTTTTATCTGAATCTCTGCTCTGCTGCTCATGTTTTTCCTGCTCAAGCTGCACTCTGTTCGTGCTGAAGACAAAAGACTCGCTTTCCCAGGCGCGTGCAGCTCTGGGAGAGTGACTACCGTAACTGTAGCAAAAAGAGCCTAAAAGCGCACTTTTTTTTCTTTCAAACACCGTTTGAATTTTTCTGATAGCACAAACGGTTGCAGAGTTACGGTAATCTAAAAATAGCTTGGGAAAACGTGTGGAAAAAGTATCGTCAGCGATAGCAGCGGTGTTAAAGGGTTAAAGGTGAAACCTAAACGCTTCCATTCTGCCCGTTCATGAGGGGTGGACATTTTCTGCATGTCCTTGAGTGTGAAAGCAATGTCAGGTTCTGTGTTAGATGTGAGTGTGGAAATAGGAAGTGATTCAGGTATCTGTGTTGCAGCTTGTTTGGCTGCAGTGTCTGCAGCTGCATTAACTATGGAAATGTAGTCTTTCCTGTTAGTGTGAGCAGCACATTTGATGACAGCAATGTGTTTGGGCAAGGTGATGGCCTCAAGGAGTTCAGCAACCAATTTATGGTTAAGAATGGGTTGTCCATCAGAGCGAAGGAAATGACGATGTTTCCAAAGTGCTCCAAAGTCATGAACAACTCCAAAAGCATAGCGTGAGTCAGTGAAGATGTTGACTGATTTGTTTTCAGAGAGCTGACAAGCTCTGGTCAAAGCAATAAGTTCACAAGCTTGAGTTGAACAAGGCAGAAGTGATTTTGCTTCAATGGTGTGTGTGTTTGTCACTGCATAACCACTTCTGATGGAACCTGTGTTCATGTCACGTGAAGAAGAGCCGTCAACAAACAGCTCGCAGTCGGTGTCAGAGATAGGATCTTGTTTTAAGTCAGGTCGAGGTGTGCACAAAACCTCAAGTTCAGCCATGCAATCATGTGGAGTGCCCTCATCCAGTGAGGGTAAGAGAGTGGCTGGATTAAGTATGTTGCAACGTTTGATGGTGATGTTAGGCATGTCTAACAAAGTAGTGTGGTACTTCAGCCAGCGTGCTGTCGACAGGTGCGCAGTTTTTTGTTCATTTAGAATTTGTGTGACAGCATGGGGGACTAACAGGGTCAAACTGTGTACATTAACTCATATGCTGCCGTGCCACTCTTTGCAAATGTCAATGCTAGAACCTTCAGTTTATTTTATAGATATACTTTTTATACTTTTTAGACTACTATGCAAAAACTCAGGACAGTATTACACTTTTATTATTTCATTTTATGCTTATGTTCATTGGGTGTTTGGTGTTTTAGGGGTGTTTGGTGTTTCAGTGTTGGTGTAAATTTTCATACTTTTATAGCCTGGTTAAAACCACACCCTGTCCTTCACTTCGCTTCAGACTAGGGTCTGGGACCTCTCCATTTTAAAACGATTCTTGCTGGAGGCGTTGGCCTCTGCTGAGGAACAAAACCATTGGATATTTTGAACAGGGAAAGCATTCTGCTCCCTCCCCTCAGAGCCATGTATGGCTGCTCCCCGTGCTCTGGTGAACTTGACAACTGCTCCGCCTCCTGCAGCTTTTCTCTTGCTGCCGGCTGCCGCGCTGGAAATTCTGTGTTTATATGTTAATAAAACGTTTTAATAAAATACAATAAAACCATGGATCGCTGGTCCAGCTCACCAGAAGACCAGAACATCTGATGGGACTCGGGCAGCAACGTAAAACCCGAGTTTAATTCTCGTGACAACCTCAGCCATTTCCTTGTTCATTTCAGCGGAGGGAGAGAAGGAGGAGGGAGCGAGCGATCACTTGACTTTTGGCCCAAAAAACAAAAGAAAACTCCAGATAAGGGATTAAGAAGGGGAAATTAATAAATTTGTGTCACATATAAAACAGTTCTGCATCGCTTTGCATCGCTTTGAATGAGAACATGCCGGTGCTCGCTGACTGCGCGCTGGCAGAGCCCTTTTATAGGGCTCTGCGCGCTGGGACAGGTGGGGGCGTGGGTTAGGGTCCAAAACTCCGTCCCTTCTGTTCTCTGATTGGTCCGAACAAAAATCTACCGGAGAAATGGTTGTTAATGAGAGAAGTCCCAGACTGTGCAGTGAAGGGAAATGAGAATTGAGCGGAGCTGTGCAGGAAGGCGAGGGCCAGGCTACAAAAACTCAGGACAGTGTTACACTTTTACTATTTTATGCTTATGTTTATTAAATGTTTCAGTGTTTAGTGTTTAGATGGTTACTGTTGCACCGAGGGACTGAAAGAAACGCAATTTCAATCCTGTGTATGTCCTGTACATATTGCAGTTCTGACAATAAAGTTGACTTTGACAAATCAGTGTACCCCACGATGTCTCTACTTGCCAATACAGATTTTTCAGCTGCAGTAACTGCGCACAAACACAGGGTGAGTCCTGCAGCCACTGGATCGAGTTTTGCAGAGAAGTATGCAACAGGTTTCATTCTGTCACCATGTTTCTGAAGCAAAACTGACGTCATGCACCCTGCACGTTCATCCACAGCCTGCACAAACGGGCGAGTTGGATCTGGAATCCCAAGTGTAGGTGCTTTTTGCAACTGAGCCTTGAGTGCTTCAAAAGCAGTCAATGCATCAGGTGTCCATGTTAATTTGGAGTTCATTTGAAGGCCTTTTTCATGACAGACGGCGCGAAGTGGAGCTTCGAGTTCCGCGTAGTTAGGAATAAAATGTCTGCAATACCCACATAATCCCAAGAAAGACATGAGTTGTTTTTTAGTTGCAGGGAGTGGCAGAGAAACTATGGCTTTAACGTGAGTGTCTGCCAGATCTCTCCCTTCAGCAGAGATTCTGTGACCCAGGAACGTGACCAATGGCTGTACAAATTGAAGTTTTGAGAGTGATGCCTTGTGACCTTGTTCTGCAAGATATTGAAGTAAGCGTATTGTGTGTGTTTGACAAAGTGATTCTGTTGGTGCGGACAACAACAAGTCATCCACGTATTGCAGCAACGTAGTCTGGAGGAAGAGTGAAACCCATCAGGCTATCGTTAAGTGCCTGGTGGAAGATGGTAGGGCTTTCGCAATAACCCTGACAGAGGCGGGTAAACGTGTAAGATTTGCCCAAAAATTGAAAGGAGAACCAAAACTGGCTGTCAGGGTGTACTGGTACATTAAAAAATGCGTTAGCCAAATCAATAACGAATAAGAAAGTTGAACTAGATGGAATCGGTGATAAAATGACATAAGGGTTAGGTACGATGGGAGCACGTGCTTGAACAGCTGTGTTTACAGCACATAGGTCTTGAACAAACCTCCATTCATCTGGGGGTGTTGGTCTGATTTTCTTGACAGGAAAAATTGGCGTTCGTACTGGTGAGGAGGGGCAAGAAATAATTACTCCTGCGTTCACCAAAGAGTGGAAAACATGTGTTATTCCTTAAACAGCCTCTGGCTTGAGTGGATATTGGGCAATTTTAGGTCTGTAGGATGATTTAGGAGTGATCTGAATCGGTTCTTGACCTTTTATTAACCCTACGTCATATTTGGTTTGGGCCCATAGGTGTTGTGGGACCTCTGAGAGTCTGGGATCGTCAACCTGCAGTTTAGGAAAAGTTGTTGTTAGTCATGCTGTCTGGTCAACTGGGACTTGGATTGGAGTCGCATAAACCTCAAAGTTGATGTCTCGTTTGAACATGAAGAGTGATGGTGAGTACATGCAATCACCCATTGGTAACCAATCTGATGTGGTCACTGCATCCAAGGCCATGTGGCCAAGGTCTTTCCACTGAAGTGATCGGTCACGAGCGAGTGACACATGCGGAAATGAGTCATGCATTGTCAAAAATGACCATTGTGTTAGTGAGATGGGTGTGTCCCCTGTTTTTAATGAGACTAGGGAAAAACAGACTTCTTGTGTCCAACAAATGGCTGTGAGATAGATGGTGTTGGGCGGTGTGTGCAGAAAAAGGGTTGCAAATGGGTCATCTGGATCAGTCACTAGATGTGCGGTGCAATGTAATGTGTTGGGATCATGTAGAATGGCGTTCTGTGACATCCTTTCTATAGTCATTTCAGTCAGCATTTCGGTCTGTGTTGGGTCAGTGAGCAACCACTCCAGTACTGATAGGACTGGTTCTGAATAAAAAGTGGTCGTGTTTGTGTCAGGTGTGGAAACTAGAAGTCCTTTTGGTCCACATGTGATAGTCAGGTTGAACTTCAAGATCAAGTCTCATGCTAAAAGATTGACGGGGCAGTATTCTGATAGTAGAAACTGATGTGTGTGTTCTGTTTTGTCAAAAGGGTTTGTCACGGATAAAAGACTTGTCACAGGTTCAGGGATAGCCATGCCTGATGGTTCAGTGGAGGTGATAATTTGTCCTGATAATGGTGCATCTGGGAATGATTTTCTCTTGATGAGTGACTTTGTTGCTCCTGAGTCTACAAGGAATGGGAGTGCCATTCCCTATACATTCACTGTGAGCATAGGCAATTTTTGACAGGCTGATTGGGTGTACTTCAGGTATGTGGATGGACACAAGTCTTGGTCAAAAACAGATGTGTGTGTGCGTGTACTTGCTGTTTAGAGAGCTGGACCTTCCTCCCCCCGCTCTAGTCAGGTAGAGTGGCCTCCCCTTTGCCCGAACTGTGGCTGTTGACCTCTTCCACGTCCCCCTCTTCTGTGTGGGCCTGGAAAGTTCTGTCTCGGGGTGGGGTGCCTTGGCCATGTCCTGACCGGGGCGGCCTTGCTAGGGATGCATTTGACCCTGGCCCATGTGTTGACCCCGGTGTTGCCCTCGACCTCTGCGTTTGTGGGGACAGTCTTTGATCCAGTGATCTTCAGAGCCGCAGATGTAACAACCTGTAGGTTCTTGTAACCGTGGTTGCCAGTTCTGTGGTGAGTTCATAGAGTGTCCCAAGGTTATCTGGGTGGCAGCTTTGAGGAGTGTCAGCTGTGCGTCTTCAGCCGCACGTTGCTTTCTTTTCTGGGCTGAGATGACTTCAGCTGAGTGCATGTCCCAAGCGTGACAAGCATGGCGGAGGAGTTTGTTGAGGCGTGTTTCCACATTGTAGCCAATGTAGGTGGTCTTGACTGCTTTCTTGATGTTGGGCAGGAGGCCATTCATCAGGTACTGGCACAAGACAGTCTCAAACGCAGATGGTAGCTGTCCTCCTCTCCAGTCATCCTCCTCAGGTGGTGTGATACCTGAGTGTGCAATGAACACAGGAAGCAAGCGGTTGAGGTAGTCTTGAGGTGCCTCATCGGTTCTTTGTACAGTATCTATGATCATACCGTATTTGTTTGTGGCTTGAAAAGCTTTGGTGATGGCTCCTCCAATTTTGTTGATTATGTCTCGAAACTGTTTGTTGTTGTCATGCTCGTAGATTGTTTCTTTGAGATGCTGGTGGACCTGGTCTTCTTCAAATTTGTCCACCTCCACTTTGTTGACAAACCCTATGCCATATACAATGGCCAAAATCAGTCTGAGTTCTGGTATGGTCGGTCTAAGCACCTTAACCATGTTCAGCCTTGCTACTGCTATGGCTTCTCCCCCTTGCGCTCGGTCTGGGAGATGCTCACAAGCCATCTTGATGAGCTCATCTTTGGGCCACACCCGGTAGATGAGTTGCGGTTCTTCTGCGCCGCCAACTTCAAGCATCGGTGCGTTGATGGTGGTTTCATCAAGCGTGGCTGTCTCTTCTTTTCGTCTTATGGCCTCTAATTGTTCTTGGAGAGCCCTTTTTTCTTTCTCCAACTTGTCCCTTGTGCGGCTTGAAATTGAACCTGTGGCACTGGATGCTGTGGAGTGAGATGGGGAGGAGACACCAGGTGTAGAGGATGTAGACACAGTCCCAGAGACTGGTTCGCTGTTGGACTCATTGTTGGTGTCTGTCTGGCTCTCATCAATGTTTCCAACGCCCCCACCGGCTCTTCTGGGTAATTGGTAGTCATCTGTAGTCAGTGACCAGGCAGTTTTTTGTTGAAGGAGTTCAAGATCTTGCCCTCCGGTTGGTGTAGCATAAGGTGGTGATTCCCTTAGGCCAGCGAGGGATGGGTACAGGGGAGCCGTGGGGTGAGGAAGTCCATTGCTCTCCGTTGCATGTAAAAAAGAAACAGAAGGAAAATGTTGAGTTATTTAAGAGAAAACTGGAGACTGAAACAAGTTTTAAAAGGAATAAAGTATTTAATTTCCTGTGCAAAGGGAAGCAGACAACAGAGTACGAGACACGAGGCTGTTCTGAGCTGCTCTGAGGGAGCACATCACGAGGTCTCAGTTTTATACCCGCCTTCACACGTCATGGAAAGTTCCACAAGTCTGAATAACAGAATCTGGACTTTGAGATGTGTTGGAAGGATGTGTTGTCAGTTGGGTTACACAATCAGAAACAGTTGGCTTTATACAAGCATGTCTTCAGAACCAGGAGGTTTCAGTTAGATAACAGACCTCAGGTTTGTTTGCACTTGGAGATAACACACTTGCAGGCAAAGGTTACATCTGCAGAAAGTCATACGCCTTTAAAGCTCATTGGACAAGAGCAAATAGCCTCCCGTGGTCAAACAGTTTACTCTGCAGCTTTCATACACAAACATTTGATAACCAAGATAAAAAGGGAACGGAGAGCTCTTGATGTTGAAACTTTGTAGGTTCATTGTACCTTGGCATAAGAGAAAATCAATACTTGTACCTTGGCACAAGAGAAAATCAATACAAGAGTTTGTGCATGCTTGCACTCAAAGCAGAGAGAAATTCATCAGTTCAGACATCCTGCCTTGCATACAATAAAATAGTAAAATAACAAAACATTAGGATGTGGAAATTAATTTTCCCTTTCACAAATCGATGATGAAATTTGTTGCCAACGCTTTTAAAAATTGATTTTTATTGATTTTATCGATTCGTTGTTGTAGCCCTAATGGAAATTGCTTCATAAAGCTTACGCCGCCACAACCAATGGCAACAGAAGTACCGTACTACTCATGCGTTGAAACTCACACACACGGTAGCTCTTGCAAGAGCGGACGGAATCGCTAGTCAAGGCAAAAGTAAAGACTACTCACGTGTTGAATCCCACACGGTAGTCTCCTCACAAGGCAGACGAAGCCGCCACAAGCGGACGCCGCCGCAAAATAAGCAAAAGACTACTCACCAGTGTTGAATCACACACAGTAGCCAAATGCTGGGGTTGAGAGAGTGGCGAAAGCCACCGCAGCCCCAATGAAATACCTTGACCAAGGTTAAACTGTTGCGGCCCTCGGAGGGCGAACACGTTGCTCTGGCCAACAGGCAGTCGGGCCTCCGACGATAGTGGAAGAAAAATCCAAGGGCCCGAAGCCTTGGACTGAACCGCACACGAGAAAAAAAAGGAGCAGAGCCACGGATGATGCTAGGCTATATAGCCTCTGATTGCTCATCCAGTCACACGTGTGACTTTTTTGATATTACTCTAACAGCGCATGCGCAAAGGGAACATTCAGTGCTTTCAGCACCGCCATCTGGCGGACAGGAGGGCTGAAAATAGAACTACCGTATTTTCCGCTCTATAAGTTGCACCCTTTTGCCTAATTTGCATGCCCTACGACTTATGTAGAGGTGAGAAATGTTTATGGATTTTTCCCCCATGTTTTTAGACAAACTTTTGGCTCAGATATGACCGTTTTTCATTTTGGCAAAAAATGGTGCAGTACCACTTTTGTCCGCTAGGGCAGTGTTTTTCAACCACTTTTCCGTGGCACACTAGTGTGCCGCGAGTGATCGTCAGGTGTGCCATGGAAACTATCCAATTTCACTTAACTGGTCTAAAAGATTTTTTGAAAACAAATTAATTATCTGCGTTCGGCCGTACGCCGCTCTACGCCGTTCGTACGCAGAGGCACACGCGTATCCCCGCAGGGCATGTACGCGCAAAGCTCAATTTTTACACCGCGAACGCAAGCGCGTTGTCGCACAATAAACTGCCCGGCGCCGGACTGTTTTGTATGCGACACAAATATATTAAATTTCCCTCTTCTTCATCCCTGATCTGGCCTTTTCTTTTGTTTTTTTGCCAAAAGTCAAGTGATCGCTTCCTCCTCCGCTGACTCCATGACTGAAATGATGAGGAAATGAATGAATTTGTCACGAGCGAATTAAACTCTGGTCCAACGTGGCTGTGGGAGGTTCTGCAGATTTCCTGTCTGATGTGTGGGCAGCAGGACCAGCGCTCCCTGTTTTTAGTTTATGTTTTAGAACTTTTTATTAACATATAAACACAGAACTCCGCTGCGGCAGAAGCTGACGGCTCTCGCCTTTTTTTTTCCCCACCCGACCTGTCAATCACTTCAGTAGGCGTGTCAGCAAATGAGACATTTCGTTTGGATTTACTTTTACCGGGGACGCAACAACACAGGCTCCGTTGTGCTTGGTATGTGGTGAGAAGCTGTTTTTTTCATTCCTATTCAAGACACTTTGATAAGAATGACTATATATTTAATATACCGTAGGTGGATACAGAGAATTTTGGTTGGTGGTGTGCCTCGTGATTTTTTTCAATGAAAACACTGTGCCTTGGCTCAAAAAAGGTTGAAAAACATTGCGCTAGGGTACACCAACCGGCCCCACCTCATGTGTCCGACGGCAGCCTTCTCAGGTCGGACTCACTCTTGTCGCAGCCTGGCCTCCTGCTCTAGAGGTATGAACTACTGTTAGCTCAGTGTTTGTTAGCAAAATAGGTCAAGAACTACAGGACAGATTTTGATCAAACTTACAGAAAGTAATCACTAGATGGACATTTACAACTGATTAGCTTTATGAGATGTTTGAGATAAAATTCGATGTTTTATAACCGTAGATTTGTAGCGGTTAGCTCCGTGTTTTTCCGGGTACTATTTTGAAAAATGGTAAATGGAGCTTACTTATATAGTGCTTTCCAGCCCCCTATGAGGGGCCCCAAAGCGTTTCACAGTACCAACCATCCACCCATTCATACACACATTCATACACCGGTAGCGGTAAGTAAATGGTAAATGGAGCTTATTTATATAGCGCCTTCCAGCCCCCTCTGAGGAGCCCCAAAGCGCTTTACAATACGAGCCATCTACCCATTCATACACACATTCATACACCGATAGTGGTAGCCTGCCTTGTAGGGCGCTATCCAGACTTACCGGGAGCAACTCGGGGATGTCTTGCCCAGGGACACAACGACACATGGTGGGCGGATGCGGGACTCGAACCTCCGACCTTCCGATTGGGGGTCGACTGCCATTACCACTGTTCCACGGCCGCCCCATGCAAGCTGCCATGCAAGTCGCCAGCCAGTCCTACTAGTCCTAATAGCTCAAGAACCACAGGGCAGATTTTGTTGAAACTTATAGAAAGTAATTACTGGGTGGACATTTACAAACTTTTAGCTGTATGAGATTTTTGAGCTAAGGTTCGATTTATTTATAATTTATTTTCGCAACGCGTGCGACGGTTTGGAAGACTTCAAAGCGAAACAATTTAAATCCAGCAGATTTGACCATTGCGTGAATTTATTAAGGAATGGTTAAAGGTATTGTGACATGATGTTGGAACTATGCATAAAGTGGCACAACATACAGTATATATGTTGTATTATTCAAGTTCAACTATGTTCGTTTTTACAAGCAAAATGATAAATCAATGAAAATTTGTTTCTGTTATGATCCAACGTGGTGTGGGAGGGGTGAGTCCAATGGTGCAGACGGACACTCAGAGACACGAGTAAAAAGTCAAAAATACTTTAATAACAAAAACTCAAAAGCTCAACTGTGGCTTAATACAAAAACTTCAACACAAGGAGTTGTACTCACAAAAACCAAGGAGCTGCAAAGAACACGACACACCAGGGAAGAAGATCAGGGTATCCGCGGGGTTGTAAAAGGTAGTAAAAGGTAGTAAATGAAATTAACACAAATTAAGGCCATTAAAAAGTATTAAAAAGTAATAAACGTCATCTGACGAGGTATTAATTTTTTAAAAACCTACACAACTATATTTTTCTTGTTCTGTCGTCTAAAAAAAGGTCTGTGAATTTATTTATCTTTTCTAATTTTATGTTCCAAGTAGGACCTTAGCTAAAACAAAGACGTCATATCGTCAGTCAGTGTGCGCGCGCACCTACAGCTGGTATCATGTCTGTAAAAAGAAACAGGAAAGGATCACGGCTTTATCCTCCGACATTTAACAAGAAATGTACCTAAACAATTGTTTGTTAGCTCGAAATTATAGCAAAAGGGGTGTCTCAGTCTAACGTTTTCTTA
>JBBPBX010002453.1:54077-90571 GCA_038048925.1 Garcialebias charrua
TCTCTCCTGCTCTGGAGTTACCCAGGGAGCAAGGCGTCAGGTGAGTGTAGGGATACTCACAACCGCCCTGCTGAGTGCCTTGGTGCGGTAGAAGATGGATGGATGGATCTTCCCCAGCTGTTGTTAAACAGTGTAAAGTTTTTGGCCATACAAAAAAATGATTATTCAAAATGAAATTTTTATCTCATCGTTCATGCAAAAATATCAGCAAACTCTTTAAATATAGAACTGAAAATCCCAAGGGCTACAGGTTTTGTTTCTAAGATGCTCAGAATGGGACCTCTGCCTTTTCTCTCTTCTGGATGCTGCTTTGGATCAGATGGAGGTTTCATGGTTATTAACCTGCCTGCATGCTCACAGTGCCAACGCAGAAAAAGAGATGCCGTGCTGCAGCTGACTGAGCTCAGAATAACAGATAATTACATTCATCACAAAAGATTCAGTAGCTGTGAGAGCTCATAATTTGTTCATCTTGGCTGTAAACAAAGAACCAATGAAGATTTGACCTCCTTAGAAATATCCTTAATATTTTTCTTCTTCTACAGAAAGGTAAAGGCAGAGCTGTAATGTTTTTGCACATCTGAGAGTGTGTGTTTGTTTTCCAAAATAGCTCATGAACCACTGGTTAGATTCCATTGAAATTTGCAGAAAATAATTACTTGATGCACATCTAAAACTAATTAATCAACTTTTATTATTTTCAACCTGATTTAAAGCTGCACTATGTAACTTTGTAGTGCAGTCTGTAACTTTTCTAACAATATATTTTTAACATATTTCTTCACTCTGTCACTATCTACTGACAGACTGGTGTTAGACAAAGTAATCTCTGAAAAAAACTATAGTCCCCTTGCTTCTCTATCAGCATTTATAAAAACACTAAAAACACAGAGTGACCCGCCGTTAACCAGCCAATAAAAACAGAGTTTGTAACCAGCCAATAAAAACAGAGCTTGAATTTGAATCAGCCAATAAAAACAGAGCTTGAATTTGAATTTCAGCAGAGCAAGGGGGGCAGAGCCATATATGGCTCTGAGGGGGAGGGATCAGAATGCTTTGCCTGTTGAAAATATTTCTAAGTTCTGTGCTCTACAGAAAGTTACACATAGCACCTTTAAGATGACCATGCCAACACAGCCAACTGGCCTTAAAAAAACATTTAAAAAACTGTGAGATATACACTACAGTGATAACAATTATTGGCATGATAGTTACTGAGAATCATCCTCAACACAAAATTTGAGCCAGTACGATCTTTGCTTAAAACTTTATCATTAACTTTATTCATAACTAGTCAGATTTTAAGTAACCTTTAAGAAATTAGTCATTGAATGAAAATTTAAAACTGATTTTTATAGTCTGACCATTTCAAGATGGTTGCCAAAGCTAACCAACATCAGCAACTCAAAAAGAGCTACAATTTTTCATATAATGAGTATATACTGTATATCAATAAACACTATAGTTGAGAAACTGAGAGGTGATCACAACATATAATTCTGCGTGACTTGTCACAATATCATAAGTTCCTTGTTCTTATAAGGAATGCTCAGCCTTACTGAAATCATTACACCTTTTGTTAAAAAATGCCTCTCCTTTTAGGGTTTTCTTCACAAAAATACTTGTGGATGTTATGTAGCTTTTTAGTAAAGGACTATGTTACAGTATCAGTGTTTGACCTTTATCATTCCTCCCATTGTCCACCTCTTGCTCTCAGTTCTTGTTCAATTTTGTTTCCTCCCTTTAAAAAAAAAAAAACTTTTACATTTTTGCTTTACTCCCACTTTTGAGCTCAACCCAGTGGACTCAAGCAGCAAACAGTTGTTTGCATAAAAAGAGTAAAACAAGAAAATACATATTTAATGTCTATGTCTATTTCTGTGTATCCACCTGCTCTGCATTCAGAATGATACATGGAGTAAAGTAAATAGCAATTATTTCTTATCTCACCTCAAAACCACATCCGCCTAGTTTCCCTTCTTTAGTCTTCCATAAATGGAAGACTGCGAACACACACACTGTTAAAATTAAACTTCTCGTTTTTCACTTCCACAATATGTTCACATTTCAGCATTTGACACAACTCTTTGTTTGCTACCAGACAGCTCTTTCAAATTCAGATATTTTATATATTTAAGCCTTTAAGCTTTTACTTTCCAACATGTAATAAATTGTAGTTAATAAGCTGCAGACTCTTCTTCATGTTGAACATTTTGATGCATTTATGGGATATCTGTTGTAAAAATTCTTGTAGTGAAAAGAAAATCATGTGTGATGAAGATGAGTGATGGATCAGGTGGTCCCTGTGTTAAACTCCCATTCTGGAGGTCTATTATTACTCGGATATGATATACTGAACCTCTTGATTTCTGTGGGCTCAGTAGCGGTTCAGAGGAGGAGTGGTCTCTATGACAATCTCCACAAATTAAACTTGTGGAGGTCAGGCTGGTGAAAAATTGAGTGTCAGGCTTGAAGCTGTGCTGTTCCTCCCATCTAATCTACAAATCCCAGAAAAAATTATCAATTTAACAGCTTACATATATTAGATGTGTTAGACTTGCAATGCACAGATATCAAGGATTAACGTAATCTAGAAGGGGTCTGATAATAGAAACTCATTTTGTAACAGTTGGTTCTGTTAGATTGAGCTACTTTTACAAGAAGGGCATTTAATTTTCTCTAAGCTCCTTGTGAACAATCTGCTGGTTAAGTGTCACTCATGCCACTCAAGTTGGCTTGAACTCTCATCTCATCTCAATGAGGATATGTGAAAAAGTCCTTTGAAGCAAACAGTAAGAAAACAGAAAATAACCCATTATCATCATATTGACATTCAGTCCAAACATACAGAAAAATCTCTAATCACAGCTCAGACTTGTTGTTTGTGCATGTGATTCTGTTTCAGAGTCGTGTAGTTTGTGTCTAACATGTTTTGTGTTTTTTGTTGTGTGTGGAGCTTGATGGTCCCATTAATCCAGGAAAGGGTAATTAAATTATCACAAATGATTTGTTGCAAGCAGCACGGTGGTGCAAGTGGTAGAGCTGCTGCCTCTCAGAGAGAAGGTTGCCGGTTCAAATCACGGTCCGGGGGGCTTTCTGGATGGAGTTTGCATGTTCTCTCCGTGCATGCGTGGGTTTTCTCCGGGTACTCCGGTTTCTTCCCACAGACCAAAAACATGTATGTTAGGCTAATTGGTCACTCTAAAGTGTCCCTAGGTGAGGGTGAGTGAGTGAATGGTTGTTTGTCTCGTTAGTCTCTATGTGGCCCTGTGATGGACTTGCGACCTGTACCCTGCCTCTCGCACAGTGATTGCAGGACATGGGCACTGGCAACCTCCGTGACCCAAAATGGAAGAAGCGGGTAAAAGATAATGGATGGATGGATTTGTTGCAACTTGCACTGTTTTACTAAAACAAACCAATGACTATAAAATACCTTAATCGCCTTAATATTATTTTTAATTCTCCGATCTTTTAAAGTTCAGTTTTATGATTGGCAAAGCAGGAAAAGGTGCAGAAATCAGTGTTGTAGGACTCAAACTTTCACTCCGCTTGACAAGCTTACATCCATTTAACCTACTGACCTCCAAAAACTAACCTCCAAATGTAAAAGAATAAATAAATCTTGTTGATTTTTAATAATTGTGATCAAACTGAATCCATCTAGGTGTTTAGCATATGATGGTTGTGTGCAGTGGTGGGATGAAACTAAGTACAAATACTTTGTTACTGTACTTAAGTATATTTTTCATGTATCTGTACTTTACTTAAGTAGAATTAAATGTGGGTACTTTTACTTTTACTGCACTACATTTTACATGAAGTATCTGTACTTTCTACTACACTACATTTCTATAATGTGTTGAGTTACAAGTTACATTCACGTTGCAACTTTTTGATTTGTCGTTAGTTTGAAAGTAACTGATGTTGAGAGGGGAGTTGGGCCACTGAATCACTGCAAAGTGGACAGGTAACATTAGACCTGCCTTCAAGAAGAGCTGGACCAATGATGTATATTCTTGTGTATAAGTCATTTAGCTGGGAGCACCCACAGCACCACTAACACACACAAAATGGATTCCACCACAAAGATTCATCCAGAAGATACACAACACCCATGGCTTTATTGAAATATTATTGAAAGACTATTGAAATATTATTGAAAGACTATTGAAAGACTGTTCAGTACAGCAGGACAGATTCTCTCTCCCTAAAGAGCCAGACATGGACTCAAAAACTTTGAAAACCAACTTCTTCTGAACTTGAACAAGAAATTCTTGCTGCAATATTAAAATGTGTCAGTTCATGGGATGTTAGGAGACAAGAGATTTCTCCAAATGTCTCGACACTCAGGTCCAAGTTTTGAAAATGTTGTCAGGAAGTTAAAGTATTGTTCATTGTTGATCCATTACAAGATTGACTAGACAATATTTTAACTAGAGTTGATGACAAACGAGTTGAAGTGATCTATTCCTTTGTTAGTTGTGTCTAATGCTCCTTTTTTCAAACAGACAACTTTTACTTAAATGTGTTTACTGCAGTTAAAATGACACATTGGTTTTATTTTGTGTTAAATAAAAACTTTCAAAGGTATAATCATTCCTCTTTCTTATTTTGCTTAATGGTATTTAACTCATCACTGAAATTCTGACACACAGAATCAAAAGTCCAAGTGTGAACTGTGTCACAGAGTAAACACAATAAAAACATGCATTATCTGCAGCATTGTTCATTAAAATGGCTCAACACTATTAATGTATTACAGAAAATATGCATACAGTACGCACACTTAATGGTATTGTAGACCATTGCATTAGTTAATACATTCAGCAAGTACTTTTACTTTAATACTTTAAGTATTTTTAAAAGCAAGTACTTATTTACTTTTACTTAAGTAAAAATATTAATATGGTACTTCTACTTTACTAGAGTACATTTTTGTCTGTTTATTTGTACTTTTACTTAAGTACAGTGTTTGAGTACTTTCTCCACCACTGGTTGTGTGAATAAAGACTGCTGTTATGAAGAAGATAAAAAGAAGAAAATCAGAGAAGAAGACCAAATGGTGGAAGCTGAGAAAAGAAGAATGTTGTGAGGAGTTCAGAGAGGAGCCGTTAAAGGCTCTGGGTGGTAAGAAAGAACTTCCAGATGACTGGGCTGCTACAGCAACAGTAATTAGCTAGACAGATAGAGGAAGGTATTTGCTGTATCATCTGGACAAAAAATGAATGATAAGAAAATATGGTGGTGGAATGGTGAAGTGCGGGAAGATATTCAAAGAAAGAGGTTAGCCAAGAAGAAATATGACAGTGAGAGGACTGAAGAGAGGAGAAAGGAATATGCAGTAAGGAGATGCAATGTAGAGCAAAGAGGGAGGTAGCAAAGGCAAAACAGAAGGCATATGACGTGTTATATGAGAGGCTGGACAGTAAAGAGGGCGAGAAGGACTTGTACCAATTGGCGAGACAAAGTGATCAGGTTGGAAAGGATGTGCAGCAGGATAAGCTTTTTAAAATTTGGAATGGCAATGTTTTAACAAGTGAGGAGAGTGTGATGGGAAATGCAAGAACTACATTGAGGAGAAAATAAAAGAAGAGAATGAAAGAGAAAGAAGAGTAGATGCAATAGACGCTGTGCACCAGGAAGTGGGAGAAATTAATTAGGGGGAAGTTCAGAAAGCTCTGAAAAAAATGAAGAAGGAGAAGGCAGTAGGACCTGATGGCGTGCCAGTGGAAGTGTGGAAATGTCTTGGAGAGATGGCAGTGAGGTTTTTGACTCAAATATTCAATGGCATATTTGAGGGTGAGAAAATGCCTGAGGAATGGAGAAGAAGTGAGCTGGTGTCCATTTTTAAGAACAAGGGTGATGTACAGATTTGTAGCAACTACAGAGGAATTAAGTTGATGAGCCACACGATGAAGATCTGGGAGAGACTTGTGGAAGCTAGACTTAGATGAGAGGTGACTGTGAGCAGCAGTATGGTTTCATGCCAAAACAGAGCACCACAGATACCATCTTTGCTTTGAGGATGCTGTTGGAGAAGTACAGAGAGGGTCAGAAAGAACTCCATTGTGATTTGTGGATTTAGAAAAAGCATATACTGTAACTGGGTGTCGAGAGAGGAAGTGTGGTATTGTATGAGGAAATATGGAGTGGCAGAAAAGTATGTTGGACTAGTACAGGACATGTATGAGGACAGCAGGACAGTGGTGAGATGTGCTGTAGGAGTGACATATAGCTTCAAAGTGGAGGTGGGATTGCATCAAGGATCAGCTCTAATCTTCTTAATTGCTCTGGTGAGGAACAGACTAATGGTGTGCTCACACCAAGCAGCGTTTTGGCAGCAGGAGCGTCCAGTTTACATGTAAAGTCAATGGTGGACGCGCTTCCAGGCACCTCCTGGCGTCTGGCATCAGGTCGCGTGCGTGTTGAGCGTGCTGAGAAGCGTTTTTCCGTGCACGTGAACCGGCTTCCGCCTCCAAACCGAGATTCAACATGCTGAAGATTTCGCGGTTCAAACTTTCAGACGCCGCTCAACTCTACCCGATTGGTTGGTGTGTCAACCAATCAGGGAGAGTCGGGGGAGAAGAGCGGGGGTCAGGGGGAGAGTCCCTATGTGACGCGGAAACGAGGGTGCGCGCGCACTATGTGACGTATTGTTTGTCGGAAAAAAAAGAAAAGACCCGCGAGGTCGTGGACTATGGAAGAGAAACTCATTGTAGCTGTGTGTTCGCGACAATTCCTTCACGACCAGTCAAGTCTGCTCGACAGAGACGGAAATAAACAGCTCCTCGCCTGGCGGAGTGAGCAGGACTCTGTGCGCAGGACTCTGTATACCGGTAAGCTCCTCCCACACACCCAGCAGCTTCTGGCTTCTGGCGTTCAGGTTTGAACACGCTGCATTCACAAGTGCGTCCACTTGCGTGCGTGAGGAGCTTTTTGGAGGTTCAAAACGCTGCTTGGTGTGACTGTACCATAAACCCCAGGAGTTTGGACTTTGAGCTCTCTGAGTTTCCTCCACACCCTGTCCTCACTGAGGAGCAACGGAGGTTGAGATCACTCTGCCTTGTCAGGGCCTTGAGTGTTTACATCCACACAACTGTCAGTTGGAGGAAAACAAACAAACTGTTTGTATGTTTTGCCAATCCTGCTGTCGGCAGAGCCCTTTCAAAGCAGCGCCTCTCACACTGGGTGACTGAGGCCATAAAAAGGGCTTACAGCAGCAAAGGTCAACAGGTATAAGTATATTTGTGGATATAAAAAAAGCATTTGACACTATTGATCACACCATTCTGCTTGATAAATTGAATCAATATGGTATAAGAGGTCCTGCCTTACAGTGGATAAGCAGTTATTTGAGGGATAGAAAGCAGTTTGTACAGATGGATGATACGAGATCAAATTTGTGCAGAACTTCATGTGGAGTACCACAAGGTTCAGTACTTGGACCAAAATTGTTTATTTTATATGTAAATGATTTAACTGAAGTATCTGACATTCTCAAAAGTGTTCTATTTGCTGATGATACAACTTTTTTTTGTTTAGGTAAAGATATGGAACAAATGTTTGAGTTGATAAACAAGGAAATTGTTAAAATACAGGATTGGTTTAAATTAAATAAGTTATCATTGAATGTTGATAAAACTAATTTCATGATATTTAGTAAAAAAAGATACCTATGGATTTTTCTTTCAAAATTGATGGCGTTAAGATAAGTAGAGTGAATGAAGTAAAGTTTCTGGGTGTAATTATTGATGATAGACTGTCATGGAAACAGCATATCAATCATGTAAAAAGTAAAATATCTAAGTCCAATGCAGTATTGTATAGAGTAAGGGACTTTTTGAACAATGATGCTTTATATTTACTTTATAATACACTTGTAGTCCCGCATTTAACCTATTGTGTCAATGTTTGGGGTACAGCGTGTAAAACCATAACAAAGCCTGTTTTTATTTTGCAAAAAAGAGCTGTAAGAATTATAACGAGAAAGAGTTATTTTCACCCTTCTAACGTTCTGTTTTGTCAATTGAAATTACTTAAGTTTTATGATTTGGTGGATTATAATATTTTTCAACTTGTGTTTAAAGCTCAGAATCACTTGCTACCATCAAACATTCAAGCATATTTTGTAAAAAGGAAGAGCAGTTATAATTTGAAGAGAATAGATATTTTTGTCAAACCTAAGTATAGGACCAGTTTAAAAGGTCGGTCTACTACAATTCTGGGAATTGGTCTGTAGAATGGTTTGGAGGATGATGTAAATCTAGTAAAGTCAATGTTAATATACAAGAAAAAGATCAAAACTATTTTGTTGGAAAGATATATATAATTGATTTATGTTTACTATGTCTACTATGCTAATTTGAAATTTTGATGAGCTAAGCACTTGCTGTATTATATGAATGATTATTGTTTGAATTGATAGTTAGAATTGATTTTGTTTAAGAGGGAGCAGATCCGATAAGACCTTTTTCTTCTTCTTCTGCTTCCCTTCATTTTATATATATATATATATTTTGAAAATGTGTTTGAGTTTTTTTTTAAATGGAAATGAAATGAATAAATAAACGAAACAAAACAAAACTAACAGATGCCCTCTGGGGTACACGCCCATTCCACTCGGGGCCTAGCTGCCTCATGGTCTCTTTTTAAGGGCCTGCCAGTGGCAGACATTTGTGCTACAACTAACTGGAGTTCCACAAACACGTTTGCAAAGCATTATTGTTTGGATGTTACTGCCTGTGACGTCACTCAGGCTGTACTCTCTAGCACACAGTAGAGATCAGCTAAAACGCCTAAAGTATGAAGGCAGAAGTTCTCACAAGCATGTATTTTTACTGAGCATCTCAAGGGCGTGAATGGATTGCGTTCCCATAGTCAATATGTTGCACTGAGTGGACTGACTGAAAAGGGAACTGAAAGTTATGCACCATAACTCATGTTCCCTGAAGGAAGGGAACGAGGTGCAACATATGTTTGCCCTTTCAATGCCAAAGCTCGGTGAAGTGCTTTTTGGAGGATGAAGGATGGGCGCACGCGTCTTCATACCAAGAGTGCGGGGCCTCTGTGGTGTCAAAGTATGCAGGACTTTTTATGTTGAAAACAGACTTATACTGCTGCAAAACCTTTACAACACCAACACAACACATGGTAAGTTGCCTTTGGCACAGGGCTGAGAGCAGGGTGTGATGGTACACTTTTTATCCCTTGGTGTTTAACACTAGATGAGTTTAATATATAGGCATTTTTACTTTACTGACAGAGGAAACATGGAGTATGCTCTGTAACTTTTGTTTGTATTTTAGTAAACTGTCTTTGAGTTGTTGTGTGGCATTTTCAGTTAACCCTGTGCTATAAGAAATAAGTTTGAGTCAGGCCTTACATGCACACACTAGGCAGAAAAACCAAGGCCTCTGAAAAGCAGCAGGGGCCTCATGTACAAAGACTTGCGTGGATTTCCTACTGAAAAGTGCCGCACGGTCAAATCCAGAAAAGTGTGTACGCACAAAACAATCCAGATGTATCAAACCGTGCGTACACCGGAATCCACGCACATTCCTTTTGTACATCACAACCAACGTGGAACTGAGCGCACGTGAGACACCTCCCCTGACACGCCTTCATTTACATATGTTAAACAGATGCAAATTACTTCCTGCATGTGTGAAGGACATGTTTGTTTGATCCCTGCGCGATCAGAAATTATTTCTAGATTCAGGAAAATAATGAATTTAATATAATATGAGTGAGGAAAATAATCCTAAGTAAGAATAGTAATAAAATGTGTTTATCACACAAAGAACGAGTGATTGTGTGTCGGATTTGTGTGTGCGCACACCCTGCTTTGGTGCGCCAGCTCATCCATTCATTCTGAGTGAAAATATTAACTTTGCGCACGGGTTTATTACCATAATTACTGTAAACACAGAGGAACTTAGATGTTTGGTAGAACATAGATCTTTGTTTATTTAATAGATGATATGAAGAAACGGGTCTGTGCGTCTCAGTGGAGACTTTTCATGACATGACGTGATGTTGGAGTCTCCAAACGCTGCGCGCGCCACATTGTGCGCAATCTGTTTGTCTGTGAAGCCTTTACTCTCCTACAAGTTATATATGGTGTACTTTCACGTGTCATTTTGGAGAAATCTACAATAAACGCAGATCATGAATCACCTCCAGCTGCCGTGTAACACCGGCGTGGGTGCGCGCGCGCTCCAAAGCGCGACCACTCAGCCTTTGGAATCATATGGATGAGACATTCCATTGATCAGGCTTTGTGTGGACTGGACTGCCCTGATCGGCCTGCAGCTCCCTCATAGCTCGGGAACAGTTTGATCGCTGCTTCTGATGTGCGTGATGCACGGCTCCATGTTGCTCCAGAGCGCAGCAGTGCCAAACTGAAAAATGATTATTTCTGGAAACGGCTGATAAGCCATATCCTAGATCAGAAAATTATATCTGTTTATAAATAAATGCTCTGCGTGTTACACTACGTATTTATTATATTCTCCAGTAAGGCTGAATGAATCCGTTCCTGTTAAATTTATTTTTGGCACAACTTTGCGCGTGCTTTATTTAACTGCGTCATGTGGATGTAATACTTGTTAATCGTGTGTTTGATGGGAATATTAATCATTTTCACATCATGAACAGTTAATAATAATAATAATAATAATAATAATAATGAATTCAATCTATAACGCACTTTTCATTAATGAAAATCTCAAAGTGCTACAAGGTGCAACAGAATTAAATGTCAATAAAACATTTAATAAACAATTAAAATCAACAACAGTATCAGCTATGATCAAAAGTAGAATCATGAGGAGGTAGTGTAAGCTCGGTTGAAAAGAAAGGTCTTCAAGCCGCTCTTAAAGTCAACCACAGATTGTGGGGCTTCAGTTTCTCGAAAGCACCTGTAAGTGTCGCCAAAGGAACAATAACCACAGAAACGTGCGTACGCCAGCAGGGGAGCTGGCGTGGAAATGTACTTGGATGCGCAGATATTCACGTTCATTTCATTTTTGTTACATACGGGGTTTTGCGTGGAAAGTGACATGTGCAATGTTTTTGTGCGCACGCACGGTTGATACATGAGGCCCCAGGTCTCTCTCTGAGAAAATATGGATCAAAACTAGATAAGAAGCTGCAAGGAGTTGTTGCAAAGAGCTTGGGCTTCTTATCAAGAAGAAAGAAAATAGTTTTTAAGGTATTTAAATCTCATATAGAACTGATCAAACATAAAATGTAACCTTTTATTGAATCAAAGCATTTTTGAATCAAGCTGCTAAAAAACTCAGCAGCTTTAACACACACTTCAGCTCTATGCTACATTCCAGAGCAGATAAAAAACAGCTGAGACCTGAGGTCTGAGCACAACACTTGTTACAGACTGAGCAGAGGCCTCTAACCTGACAGTCCACAGCTGGCCACACGCGTACACGTAAAAACACGCACTCCTACACACTCCACGGGCAGAGCAAAACAGATGAGGCTCTTATCAGACAAGCAGCTAAGCTCAGCAAGAGACAGGCTGCAGGAGAAAGTCAGGCCTTGTTCAAAGGAGAGAAAAAAGAAAGTTTTAATCGGATGGGATGTGAACAGAATGTGTCGAATCAAAGTTTTTTCATTTTTTCTTTTATGCTCTGTGCCTATGAGAAGTGATGTGATTTATAGGTCCACAGTAAACCAAAAAGTCTTCCATGGCTGGGTGTTGAAAATAGTTTGTGAATATTACACAACACGTTAAAAAAGTGTTTTTTCCTACGGGTTTAGTAATGTAGGTAAAAGTTGAGAATCTAGGTGAAAGTTTAAACTTGTTTGACCAGGAAGGGAGGGGCTGAGAGCTGAGAGGGAAGGAGAAAAATATTATGTCATCGTTTGATGAGGGCTGGACAGGAGGTGTGGACTTCACCTTACCAGTGCCCAGTCAGAACCTAACAAAATGATGTAATTAACCAAGGGGGGAGCAGAAAAAAGCCCAGTTTCCCTATAAAGGATGAATTTGAGAAGAGAAATTTGCTGAGTTCCTGAGTTCCTGAAAGGTTTTGAAGACCTTTGGATTTACTGGACAAGACTTGGACCTTTGGAAGCATTTCTGAAGACTTGGAAAATCTGAAGAGGATTGCCTTTTTTTGAAGAAAAGAGGAATCTCTTTTGCTCAGCCCAGATTTATTTCCAATTTTTCAAATTTGGACATTAGCTTCCAGAGTGGAGTAACAAGCGATCAAACTCAGTTCGAGTTGAAGAGTTTTATTTTTCTTCCTTGCTTCTGGNCTTCCAGAAGTAACAAGCGATCAAACTCAGTTCGAGTTGAAGAGTTTTATTTTTCTTCCTTGCTTCTGGAATAATTCCTTGAAGAAATATACCTTTGAAGAGGTAAGGAGGATTGCTCCCAGCTCTTGTTCATCTAAATTTATATTAAACAGCAAAAAAACTTCCTTCTGCATAAGGATTAAATGATCAGATACTCTTTTGAGTCACCCGAAGCGAGGTTGCTCGATGGAAAGCAGACGGGCCTTGTGTTATCAGTTTGTTTGAGCTGAAAAGAACACAGAGTTCTTTTTATCCTCCCTGCTGCTGCAAGAAGACCTTTTGACAGTTCAACGGAGCTATGAATGGATATTTTCACATTATTTTGGATTAACTGATTTCTCCTGATTTGAAAAGATTTTTGTGGAACAAACAAATTATTTTTGATTGAATTCAACTATTAAATCAGTTATTGTTTCGGGTCACCCGGTCTGACCACGGAGTAGGATCTGCCCACTGAAGGCTGACTGGCCTTGGACTGAGAACTGAGAAAACACGGTGTACTCTTTATCTCCATCCTGCTGAAAGTACCTCATCAACTGGACAGAACCAAGAATCTTGTGGAAAAAACTACAAGCTTTGATGAATTAAAGCAGAGAGTCAAGAGTGCAGCGGGCGAGTTGTTTCTGTAAGTACACTATGTTCCATTTTTAGGCTCCGGATTAAGGATTTCTTCCTTTCTGTCAGCAACAGAATAAAAGGAATTTAGAGGGAGTCTTGTACACGGTATCAACATTTTGGAAGATTCCAGGTCTGTGTTCTGAGGCCTGAGGTTTCGTAGTATTTGATAAGGGTACACAACGTACTTTTTGGGCTCCGGAAGGAAGGAAGGCCTTTTCATCAGCATCGCAGAACAAATGAAGGATTACAACATTTTTGAATGGATATAACACTTTTGTGGAATAATTGATTTGCCTAAAAGGATTACCAGATTTTTTATGGAATACAATTTGCTGAAGTTGCTGAAGTCATGAAGAATTAGTTGAATTTGCTGGATACTTTAAGAAGATTGGATTAATTCAAAAAGAGTTTACTCCTGGACAAAAGGAGGGTTACTTTGCGGCATCGGGATCTGCTCTGACGGGTCTTGGCTTATCAGCTTGTTTAAGCTAAGGGAACACCGCTTCTGAAGCCCTGTTTGTCAGTACCGCAGAACAGATGATGGAAAATGCAACAGTTTTGATGAATTAAAACTGGGATTTTTAACACAACAGAATTACCTGGAGGTTTTTCTGTGGGATTAAAAAATAAAGAAGATTTCTTCAATCTACTGGAGTGGATAAAAGCTGCTTTTACTGAATGCAAGACCCCAACCTTGGAAAACTGCTTGTTTGAGCTAAGGGAACACCGCTTCTGAAGTTTTGTTCATCAACGCCACAGGTCTTGAATGGATTAAAGCCTGAATTACAAATTCTTCCTTTCTGATGGGATTAAAACACAAGACTACTTGGGTGGATTATTAAACAAGCTCTTCCTGGTGGGATTAAACAAAGATTTGTCCAGTCTGCTGGAGTGCAGACTTCTGATTGGAGTACAACAGCATCACCTGGAGGTTTTTCTGTAGAAAAACAACAAGATTTCCTGATGGGATTATAAAACGAAGTTTTCCTGGTGGAAATAAAAACACAAATCGGAACACAACAAGATTACCTGGATGGATTAAACATATTTAATTGGAATCAGATTATTGTAGAATAAACCAACATTTTTGAAGATTATACAAATTATTCATTGGATTGCAACTAAATTCAATTAAAGCTAAAAACACCTTAAACCCAGCGTGTGGAAGACACCTTTGGTGAGTTGTTGAATCTTTTAACTCTTTAAATGCAAGTCATGTATCTGATTTATTCATTCTGTAGTAAGAAGTGCTTAAGCTGTTCCCTTGCAAATATTAATTAAAGAAACATAAAACGTACAAATCTGGATTTTTCCTTTGACTCACCTTGATATTAAATGATGGAAAACTTGGTTCAAGGATAACAACAATTAAGTGATGGTTCAAAGAGTAAAACAATATCACTTGGAGGGTTTTGAATGGTTTTATTAGCCTCAAAAGTAAACAACCCCCTGGGACCTTATTTTCCTAGGTCCTAAAAATTACTAGACCCGGAAACAATTGCTATCTACAAGAGGTAAGCTGTCGTTAATGCATGTTTCTCCGTGAGATACGATCTGACTCCATTCTGCTAAGTCAGGCTATCTAAGGGAGTGAAAACGAGGGTGTGATGTGCAGATGTTAGACAGTGAACAAGTCTAGGTGAATTACCTCGTCTCAGCCTTAATCCTAACTGATCTGGAGACGTATCGGGTAATACTCGTGTGCAAGGATAAAAGTTAAAAGGACCCGTTACTGGAGTAGGCTGGAGTGAGGACTTGTTGCAAGGTCCTGCGGCAGCCTCACTCGCGTAGAATTGACACCCTGGAGTCGCTTTCAAATTTGATCAGCCGCTTGTGGTGGTTTTTTGGGCTTCTCGCGGACATTGAGTCGCTTATTTGTGCTTGTTTTGAAGGAGCTGATCGCTTCTTTCGGTCTAGAGATCTGGCAACCTTGCCTTCCGGTCAACGCTCACAAGACATGTACATTCACTGGAACTATTCACAAAAGTACGTCTTCCAAATTGGTAATCCACTTTCTTTGCTTCTTATATTGGAAAATAAAAGTATGATGCGTTCGTTTCTACATCCTCACGACCTATACACAAATTATAAGGACGACGTCTCGTGAACCACTTCGGACCTAATGGCTCGTTAGCTTTGCTGTTAGCTGCTAAGTTCATCTACAAAAACTAAATTTGGATTATTTAAAGTCGATATCATTTCTCTACATGGCGCGTCACTCTGTATGCTTTGTTAAGCGAATCCGATATGAGCTGTCTACCGTTACAAAGTTATAAAATGTCAGCTGTTGGACAGCCTATGCTATGCTAACGGGAGTTCCCACTGCAATTTCCAAATTTCCCGTTTGTTTAAGTGTTATAACCTAAAATTATTGAGATAGAATGTCATAATCCTTTTTGATCAATCCTTCGAACCGTAAAGGTTCATTCGGCGCTAATCAATTTGTCTCGAACTGTCCACAAATATTTTATTTGTTTATTCAAAAAACTGTTACACTTCCTGAGGCCTTCCCGTTCAGAGCTTAAGTTCTATTTTTCATTTCACCCCACATTCGTTTCGAATTGTGCAACAACACCACTAATGGGGCGGCCGTGGCGTAGTGGTAATGGCAGTCGTCCCCCGATCGGAAGGTTGGCGGTTCGAATCCCGGTTCCCCAGACCATGTGTCGTTGTGTCCTTGGGCAAGACACTTAACCCCGAGTTGCTCCCGGTAGGACTGGAAAGCACCTTGCATGGTAGTCTGCCGCTACCGGTGTATGAATGTGTGTAGCATTCAATGTGTGTAGCGCTTTGAGATTTTCACTAATGAAAAGCGCGTTATAAATTGAATTCATTATTATTATTATTATTAATCACGCTGTAGAAAATTATTTAATCCTGTTAAAATGGAGAAGTGTAAACTGTTTTAATGTAATGTTTATTCTGTGTTTCAAGAAACGAGGAGGTGGAGAGACTACGTTTGTTCCTATCCAAACTATCTAAATAAAACTTTGTTCTAACCTTAACGCCTCAATGTTTGTTTTATCATTTCTGCATTATCTGCTGCCTATGTCTGTCAGTACAATAGTGATTATTTAATCCTCAGATAGTTTGTCTTGTCCTAGTTTTTATATTTAATTTTTTCATCTGTACCCTAAGTAACTACGGTATATGGTCCATATAATGTGGGGTTTGTTGACTAAAATTGTATCTGGCATTTTCCATCTCAGAGATTGATTGTTCAAGGTTTTTTTTTTGTTAAATTATTTTCAAATTATTTTCCTTGTGACCTATAAATATGCCTATATAACTTAAAAGTCTAATTAAAGTTCTTAAAACAGTTCTTCCTATGGGTGTGAAGAGTTATCCATATTGTTTTATACATTAACCCTATGTTTCCTATTTCACTCCTGGTTGCCAGAAAAATATAAAAAAATCACAGAACACTCTTGGTCGACACAAACAATTAAGAACAACTTGTACTCGCACAGTGAAACATAATTTCACAAAACACATACTCCCTTTTGTAGGGCGTTGGCTTCCTTCTTTTGT
This sequence comes from Garcialebias charrua, assembly GCA_038048925.1. Classification (NCBI taxonomy): domain Eukaryota; kingdom Metazoa; phylum Chordata; class Actinopteri; order Cyprinodontiformes; family Rivulidae; genus Garcialebias; species Garcialebias charrua. The sequence goes on from JBBPBX010002453.1 coordinate 70,548, forward strand.
TTCTGAAATTCTTCTACTTCCTCCTTGCACTTCCTTATTTTTATTTATTTTTTTTCCCCCAAATTAAACTCACCACGTTACTTTCGCCCGTTGTGTCACTTATTTCCTCTATTTTTTTAAAAAGCTGTTTTTCCTGTTTTTTGTCCTTCACTGACATGGTTATTGCTTGCTTTATAATTTTTATTTGTTCTTCTATGGGTTTAAGAGAGATAAGAGATAAGAGAACTTTTATTAACATTGCACAAGTTTCTACCAGTACAGCGTAAATATGTACACACAGTCATCCTCAAGGCGGCGAGTGTGTGAAGCTGCTGCCACAGACCACATGAGACATTATGTCACATTATGTTCTTTCAGCGCGGCCTCTCCCATCCGTGTCGGGATGAAGGTCAAAGGTGATATGGAAAAATGAATAGACACAAACGGGTAAGAACGTGGTATTCAAAAAAAAGAATCTATCACGATTTGTCAATAGACACTCCATGATAAAGTCCAAAAAAACTCTACCAGCTTTTTAGCACATTTAGACAGGACAAGATGCATTATGACGGCAGGCGGGAGGTAATTAGTCTGTGAGTAACAGCTCCAGATAAGAACAGTTCGCAGGTCTCAGCCCGGCTCCATCTGAGAACGCACACACAGAGACCTCTGGGGGGAGGGGTGCGGGAGGGGAGCAAAGTCCCTTCAGCTTCCCAGCTCAGGAGAAGATTTGTAGACAGCCTTCAGTCCAAGGCCAGAGGCCAGATTAGATTAGTTGCTTTATTTTTCCAGTCAGGCCACAGTGTTCTTTTACTGCAGTCTTAAAGTCCAGGTCCTGTTTCTGGGTCCAAATCGCCGAATCGAGAGAGGTTCCGAGCTGCAAGTCCTTCCGTATGTGCCCTGTTTTAATCCGGACGGCTGTAAACGAGTTCCACACACCGCAGGTTCGCGGCAGCCACCGCTTCTCCCACCGTGCGGTTCAGCCCGCACAACAGCTGGGAAGGTCATAGCCTGGATCAAAGCATTTTCGCTGAGCGGAAGTCTCGCCAGCACGCCGATCGCGGCGGTCTTCCTCAGCCTTCAGTGGCAGAAACAGCCACCAGTATCCCAATAAACCACAGAGATTCCACGTCCCCGACAAAAAGAGCGGCCAGCTGCATTAGCCTGCTCCTCGAGTCCATGATAATGTAGATCACCGCACGCGTGTCGAAGGGGCTCCCCGGCTCTCCCTGGCCGGTGCGCTTCATGGAAATTTTTGTTATCTATAGTATCGATAGATGAAATAGCCCATGATGCGCTCTCGCACTTCTGGCTAAAATTGCCCTCCAATTCAGTTTTTATGCCTTTGTCCATTCTCACAGTCAAGCATGCAGACACCACACAGCTATTAATCTTTATTGTCACAGGAACCAGGACTCAGTGAATACACGGATGCCTCCCACACAGGAAGTGTCAAGACAGACTGAGCGTTCCTTTCGGCGAGCCAGCCCGTCCTGAATCTTTTTTCCGTGTATCCCTCTGGAACTTTTCTCTTTTTCTTCCTCACACACTCATGTTGTCCTTATATTTCAACAGGACAGACAACATGAGACAGACCAACCCAACAGGCACGCAAGACTCTGACGCCAGAAAAACTTCAGCAATAAAATATATTTATTTTATTATTAAAAATTTTTTTTTTAGAACCTTTTGAGTGTAAAATAAGATTGGTATGATCGTGTGTTGACTCCTCACAGTGCCAGAAACCTCATTATTTTATAACATGAAAAGATTTAATATTCTGTGACTAATTTTGTTTTGTTTTATTTAACTGATCTAGGTTTGGAACTCTATCGGATTATTTTATCAGCACAAGTCAGCGCGTTTACTTCAAAACTCTCACCCAGCCCCGCACTTACTTATTTAGTGTCAAATTATAAGTAAGTCTAAATTGTCACTGTTTTAAGTTAGCCACCAACCTAACAAGTTTACAGTTTAACTTGGTCTCAGAGTTACAGGGACGGCGGCGGATAAATTATTTATTTATCCTAGAACCCCGACCCCTCTGTTCCAGAAGCCCGTCGGCTCCTGGGAGCCTCGACCACTGCGTGTTTTACCTGGGACTTGGGTATTATTATTTTACTTTACGTATACAGATACTTACTCGTCTTATTTCCTTATTTACTGGAGTCCAACACACTGAATCAATTTTGCCTATAAAAATTCCAATCACAGATTTCGTTTAAACAGGAATCTGCTTACCTTTTTAGTAGAGGTGACCGGTCACTGATCAGTGTTCTGGACTCGCGCTTGTCCCTTCCTGTCCGCGTGCAACCATCTCGGTAGGACCTCCAAATTGTTGGCGTTGTTTTTCTTATTCGCCCCAAGTTCGTTGTTTGGTTTCACTTTGGATCAGAAAAGGAGAAACACTGAAAACATGACAAACGCGCCCTTAACGTTCCAAAACCAGTTTTAATTAATTGTAAGTTTAAAGTCACAGAATACATTTGTTTTATCTTATAAAGCCATTATATATGATCACAAATAAGTAGGCAGAGAGAGAGAGAAAGAGAGAAAACATTGAAATGCGCATTTCAAGGGAGACACCGCATACAACCTGATTAGTTGTTATTCCCCGTGGGCTTGCTCTGCGTTGTCTGCAGTGGAGGAGGAAAACTCATGTTTTATACCCTTCTCTGGGCGTTGCCTGCTCTCCACTACTAAGAGAAGCTCTGCTTAAAGAATGTTCCCCTCCCCAACTGCCAGAAAGCTTCTGTCTTGTAAACAGGAAATACCATTGCTTTTTTCAGCTTGCTCTGGTCTACACAGGCCTTGGGGGAGAAGGGCACGACACATAGATGACTAAAACTAAATATACATTATTGCTGAGTATTTCTAAAACACACACACACACACACACTAGTAGACCACTAAATGACCACTTAGTGTAACTGGACATTAAATTACATTAAAGATCCTACACTACACACATAGATTTAGAGCTGTTCGTATACTTTCTGACTGAGCAACCATGCAGAATAAGAAAGGGACTTTCAGTAGATTTCCCCACAGCCATATATCTACAAGGTCGTAAAACTGACAGACAGAGAGGCACCAGGGGCCTCATGTACAAAGACTTGCGTGGATTTCCTACTGAAAAGTGACGTACGGTCAAATCCAGAAAAGTGTGTACGCACAAAAAAATCCAGATGTATCAAACTGTGCGTACACCGGAATCCACGCACATTCCTTTTGTACATCACAATTAACGTGGAACTGAGCGCACGTGAGACACCTCCCCTGACACGCCTTCATTTACATATGTTAAACAGATGCAAATTACTTCCTGCATGTGTGAAGGACATGTTTATTTGATCCCTGCGCGATCAGAAATCATTTCTAGATTCAGGAAAATAATGACTTTAATATAATATGAGTGAGGAAAATAATCCTGTTAAATAAACTTTTGAATGAAGAGGCAAGGCTGTTCAAACGAAGTTTCAAGTTTATAAGATTTAATAAATCTTGCAAGATTTGAGAACAGAATGATACAGGCACGAAGCTGTCTGGCTCTGCTCTGAATTCAGAGGGTAACACAGCAGGGTTAAAAACCTTCGTAAAGGAGGGGCTAGTTTGGGGGGGTTGAAGGAGGAACAGGATGGAACCATAGGTGGAACAAGGAAGTTCTTTCTTATCACAAAGTGGAAACTCCTGATAACAAGTAGAAAATGAACATTTCAGCAAATGGAAAATGGCTCACAGCATTTTCTTACAATGCAACAGTGTTTTTAGACTAACACGAGGAGATCACAAGTTTGGTCAGCAGACAAAATGAAGAACAGGACATTATATGAGGAACAATGGTTGGTTTCACACAGATGGTCACAAGATAAACAGAGTCAGCAGAACTAGGTGGTCACAAGATGCACAGAGTCATTTGGAGTGCATGAACACTGAATATGAGGTAAAAAGTTTAATGCATGAGTTTAATCGTGTTTAATACCTGAGAATGTATGATTCACTTAACAATTCCCTCCTTTTGTTCCGTCAGGAACAACTAAGATAATACAATTCACAACAACAACAACAAAATCAACATTTTTAATGCAAACAAAACCAAAATCAAAAGTAATAATCAATTTCAAGAAAATCACAGTGTTATTAAATCACATGTTATGCCTCCCCAGGCCTAACTGGATGATGTGAACTTGTGCAGGAAAACCCCGGTGGCAACGATGTAGAGGTGCTTGAGGGAAAAAGCTGCACAACACCCTGGCCCCACAGCGGCGACCAAATCTGGTGTCCATATCATCCTTACATTCAGTTGATCTATAAAAGAAGAAAAAAGTATGAGACTCTCAAAATAAAACATCAAATTACATGTGTCTAATAGACTTTCCATGCAACCATCATTAACTAGAGATAGAATTAGCAAGTAGCTGTTTTTGTGCAGGGTAAAGACCTGCAAGTAATGTGGCAAGCAACAGTCATATTCAAAAACAATTGAATACAGAAATCTTTTAGGATTAAAGTACAAAAGAGAATAAATGAACAAATGACATGTAATTTAATCAGGATAAAACATAATTAAGTAAAAGTCAGCAAATAAAAGTCAAATCAACATCAATAAAACAAAAAGAAAACAAACATTAAAGAGACACGTCTCTTTTAATTCAAAAAGTGGTAGCCGTGATATACATGAGCCTCTGGGCGCTGTCTGAAAGCACAAATTTGTACTATGCTTACTACGAAATCTAAAAACTCTAAACGAGACCGGTTCGGCTCGGTTGTAAAGTTTATTACCCGTGATTGTACATCATAATCAATAGTGAAAACGTCGTCTAAGTGGTCCATGTCTATAGTTAAGGTAGTTCGGTCCGCTCGAGCAATAAGTGTGATTTTCATGGTTTACTCTAATGGATATATTTCAAACTCGGTGATACAGTCTTCCAGGGTGCAGGCGTCGACATAAGTAGTCAGATCAGAATCGGGAAGAGGGGAAATGCTTGCATGTTCTGAAACGGGAAACATTTGCATGTATATGTCTGGAGAATTTGCTAACAACGCATAGGTTTCTGACAAGCGTTCTGGGGTCAAAGATTTTGTGATTAGGCGGGTGACTAATGACCGCACACATGGAATGAGACAACAGCCACAAGTAATCAAGATAGCAGCAAAAACGGCAAAAGACATAAGCAAAGATATAACTATTGCTTTCCATCTACCAAACGTGCTATTAAACCAGTCGTCAATGGGATTATGAATACCTGAGTGACTCTGCATCTCATTAGACAAAGTTCTAAGTCCTTCTAATGCTCTAGACACCTTTCCATCAGGGGCAGTATTGTTGGGGATAAAACTACAACACAAGTCGCCAAACATGCTACATACTCCGCCTTTCTCCGCGAGTAACATGTCAAGCGCCATCCTGTTCTGCACAGCCATTAAGGAAGTGGGAGCTAATTGCTCAGCTAGTCCTTCAACAGCATCTCTGGTCAGATTGCTAAGACGCATGACATTATAATGAACGTAATTAATACGGTCAACATTTTTATTAGGTGTGACAGGGAAATATGCTGAGATCACGGGAAGATTTTCAAACCCTGAAGCAATGGGATCAGCCAATTTATGTTCGTCTGGAACGCCTCTAGGGACTCCAATCGCATCGATGTAAGTTGGAGAGTTCACTGTTGGATCAAAGGTCAAACCTCTACGCCGTCTGTTACCTGGATAAGGAAAAACTTGTGCAATTCTGTGTCCTATGAGAGTAAGTGGAGCCTTAAGTCTAACCATAGCACACCGTCCTATTGAGTTTTGAGGGACGTGAGTATACAACCTTTTTCCACCACAATAGTAATACAAGCCTGAACGCGTCAGTCGCCCCACCTCCTGTCGCATACCTTTCGTGGTCACGGCTGTGAATGTTATATTACACCAATCAGCATCTATGCTGCCTAGGTTGATGTCGGGAACGTTAGTTGCGAAATTGAAGCAAACATAATCGTGTCTTTTATCAGCATGAAATGCACCAACCTGTGTGCCATTAGGACCAAGGGGAAAAATTTCTTCTAAGGTTGTGCAATTCCTAGTTTTAATCTTTCTGGTGATAAGTAACATGCAATCGAAACCCCATTCGTCTTCTAAAAACAACGGTGCTGGTTCTGTTAAGGGAGTGGGTCGTGCAGATGCACAGGCTACACATTCAGAGAGTGACGCTTCCTTAGCTGATTCAATTAACCATGTTAACCATACATTAAGATCGGAGTACCCTGTGGTCATAGCAATTACATCATTTGGGGACAATTTGGAATAATCTACGCTGTCAATGCTAAGAAGTGTTTCGTTAGTCTCGAGACTGGAAGATACTTCATATTGTGTGGGTGTCGGTGGAGAATCTGTTATTTGAATTATAAGTTCCCTGAAGGGGTCTGTACCTGATACTTCTGCTTGGAGAATAACATGCAGTTTAGGGTTTGTCGTGTATCTAAGTAGTTTCCGAGTTGCATCTTTTTGGTATCTGTAGCTAGGTGGGGGATACTCCTGCCATCTCGTAATGGATTGTATGGATAATAGGAGATTAGCTGAGCCGCCATTTCCGCCTTTTACTAGTTTAAACCTTTCAGCCCACCAATAAAGTGGTTGGCCTTTCTTTGTTTGTGGACTACCCCAAGTACCTGTGTACAAAAAAACATTTTCCCATGTTGAGCAGGACCTACAAATGGTAGGATCATAAGTACCACAGAGACACATGTAATACTTGGCTTTTCTGATTCTTTCATCTGAGCAGTCAAACAATCTGCAAACAGGTAAAGTTATTGTTGAAGTTGTGCCGTTGACATATGGAACCATGAAGACGGGGTTACCGTTGTAGTCCCTTCGACCAGGACTCTGTTTAAGCTCTCTCTTAGCTGGATTGAGTTGGTTCACATTTTCAGGATGCAGGTACCATGTCATGAGACCTATCAGTGACAGTCCCACAATGACTAGAGTATAGCAAAGCAGCTCTTTCATCCCAGTGAATGTTTTAGGTGAAACAGTTTGTTTTAAAGTTGTGCGTGGGATGCGTGTATCGAGCATTGTCTTATCTTTTCTGTCGTTGTCAGGAGTTCTTCTAAAGCAGTTGTCTCCTGAGCGCGTAGATCCCTCGTTGGCACCCAGCCTCTAAAGCTCTGGCGCGTTGCTCCTCTTGGAAGGAGGGAATCCTACCAAACTCGTTCTCCTGCCAGTGGGTCCTCTGTTGGTGACCTGGTACCTCGGAACAGCTTGCAGTGGGCGGCGTGGATCCAGGTGGCTCTCTCAGCGACTTTCNCTCGGGGTCAGAAAAACCTGATCGGGACATCCCTACTCAAAATCGAGGATCAGGGAGAGGACCTCTCCAGGATCCCGGTACCTGTGCTCCCTGAAACTGATTTTTCTATTCCTGCCCTGTTCGACCTGTGCCACAGAGCAACGAACGCGTTGCACATCCCCTGGCCGGAACCTCCGCCTCGCCAACAGGTCACGAGGCTGGCCGGGAACTATTTTTATTCAAAACAGCAGGCAGCAACGAGACAAAGGATGCCCGTGTTCCTGGACTTCCTCACGGAACTAACCCGCACCTGGTCTCAACCACGAGCGCCCATGCTCCTTCCTCTCTCACAGTTCCTCGACGTGGAAGGGATGGATGAGGTGGGAATAGCCAACGCGCCTCAGATTGAGGACACATGGCGTCCCACCTAGCTCCCAAGTCATCCGGGACAAAACCGACTCTCCCTAGCAAAGCTTGCAGAGCCTCTGCGTCTCTTCTCGAGAAGTGCTACAGAGCTCAAGGACTCGCGGCGCGCGCGATGAACGCGTCCACGATGATGCAGGCTTACCTTGCGGAAAAACTCCAACAGCTGCAGGTAACCTCGGATAAGCAAGCTGCTGCCGACTTACTGGATGAAGCCCGCAGAGCAACAGACTTTGTTCTCCGTATGATGGGGACAGCGGCTGTGGCTCAGGGCAGAGGTATGGCGGAAGTGGTCATCGCGATCCGCCACCTGTGGATGACGCTGACGGATTTACCGGAGGGACAAAAGGTGCCTTTTCTCCACCACTCAATAGAGACGGAGGGGCTATTTGGTCAGACTTTGGAGCGAATCCGGACCAAGCTGGACCAAAGGCGCAGGCAGGCTGAAGCTCTCAGGGTGGGCATTCCCCGTCGGAGTTCCCCCCCCAGGGAGCCTGCTGGAGGCAGACCTGCACAGCCTCGGCACCGCTCGACGACGCGTGCGCCACCGCAGAAGCGGCCAGCATACGAGGAAGAACCTCGGCAAAGACCCCCGCCGAGCCAACCTCGCTCCGAGCACGCATGGAGCAAAAATAGGTTCGTCCCACGCCAGGCGAGCAGGCATAGGGCCTCCTCGGCGAGCCGGGACACCCGACAAAAACGTGCCTGATGAACCAGGCCCACGTTTACTTTTTATACGACCTCCCGCCCACGCGGTAACGGGAATGTTCGCACCTTGTTCAGACTTTATTTGTAGCAAAGTACAAATGGCTGATAATTCTGTTGCATGCACAAACCATGCTCTCCCTGCTGTGAGTGACATCAAATCATGTATGTCGTCGCACATAAGCACGAATAAAGCTCATAAAACAGCAAGCATCCCTGTTTTATTGACTATCAAAAAAAACACAAACACAAATAATTTCAACAGTATGGGCCTCTCTGGCCTGTCAGCCGTCATAAAGGGGGGGGCACATCCCCCTCCCTCATGGCTCATGGGGTGTTAGTCTATTCAATAAACCCCAGCAGGGTGCCTTAAAACATGTCTCTAGAGGACAGACCCAGAGGCGTCTGCGAACAGACCCTCCACCTTTCGCGAAGACAGGTGAGAGAGGACACGTGTTCCAGCCCCCGCTCCATGGTGAACGAGGGGCCGGTCAATACACTAACCAGACAACACGTGACATGTTCGCACCACAGGAGAGCACGTCAACAGATTCTAAGGATGGAGGAGTCACGACGGACGCCCCAAGGCGGCCACAAATCTCACACCATCACAGCAGTAGCTGTGATCATGTTACTATGTGTGTAGACGGATCGGAGTCAAACCAGATTTCTCTTCCTGATTTTGAAAGGAAACTGGGCTCCTTATCAACAAATGATCTTAAGTCTGCCGGTCACAAAGGACCAGCACACGTTGCAGCTACCCCTTTATTATTCATGAAGGACACACAACGTCCAAGCGGTGAACGAGCAGCACGTGACTTCCCTCACAAAGCTGCATCAGACTTGCTCCCACACATTATCCCACTGGGTGAGATACCAATTGGAATTAGGAGGTCTGCTCATTTACAAAAACCGCAACCCCTCAATCCAATACATCCTGTTTTGGAGGGAAATAACAAGTTCCTTGCTCCAACTCAATCTAATAAAATTAATAGACTTCATCTGTCTTTGACGAAACTCGATCAGTGCAGTCTGTTAACACATCAACGTGGAGGCCCTTTCCCCAACCTGGTTGACCCTCAAAGGCTCACACAGGAAGTTGCAGTCCAGCCGCTTAGGCCAGGGACTGGAACTAATTCCAGCCTGTTAGCTGAAAAGGACAGGCTGATGGCTTCGGGCCTACCGGAGAACGTGGTGAAAACCATACAGAATGCCAGTGCTGGGTCAACACAGTCCTTAAACGCACAGAAGTGGCGCATTTTCGAAGCCTAATGCTCAGAAAGGAATATCATTCCTTATGCTTGCAACCTGGCTCAGCTCCTAACCTTCCTTCAAGATTTACTGGAAAAGGGTCGTTCTTATTCAACGATTAAAGTGTTCCTTGCAGCTATCTCTGCTTGTCACGAGGGCTGGGGACACAGGACTCCTGGAGCACATCCAATCATAATGAGATATATGAAAGGTGTGCTTCGAACCAAGCCACCCAGCAGGACCTTGACCCCTGGTTGGGATCTTGGCCTGGTCTTGGGGGCTCTTTGCGACCCATTCGAGCCTCTGAGCGAGATTAAGATAGATCTTCTATCTTATAAAACTGCTCTTCTCCTGGCTCTTTGCTCGGCGAAACGCGTGGGTGACCTCCACGCTCTATCTGTACATCCGTTATGTACCATATTCGCCCCTGACGGGTCAAAGGTCACCCTGAGGCCTAATCCAGTTTATACTCCCAAGGTCTTGACCTTGAAACATAGGAGTCTAGACTTTGACCTCTCTTCCTTCCCACCTGCCCCTATCCTTACTCAGGAACAGGAGAGACTAAAGGCTCTCTGTCCTGTGAGGGCTTTATGCACTTACATACAGAGAAAAGCCGAATGGAGGGAAACGAACCAACTGTTCGTCTGCTTTGCCGCACCTGCTACAGGAAAGGCCCTATCAAGACAGCACCTCTCACATTGGGTGACAGAGGCCATTAAAAGGGCGTACAGTAGCAAAGGTCAACAGGTGCCCCCTGGAGTGCATGCTCACTCAACTAGGGGCTTGGCCACTTCGTGGTCACTGTTCAAGGGTGTGCCAGTTGCAGACATTGCGCTGTTGCGAACTGGAGCTCATTAAACACTTTTGCAAAGTACTACAGTTTACTGCGTGTGATGTCACTCAGGCTGTTATTTCTAATACACAATAGAAAGTAGCTTTGAGATGCCTACTGGTCAAAGGCAGACGTTCACACTAGCAGGTATTTTACTGAGCATTTCAAGGGCGTGAATGGATTACGTTCCCATAGCAAGTATGTTGCACTGAGAGACCAACTGAAAGGGAACTGAAAGTTATGCACCATAACTCATGTTCCCTGAAGGAAGGGAACGAGGTGCAACATATCTGGCCCTTTTCAATGCTGAAAGCTCGGTGAAGTGCAATTCTGGAGAAAGTTGGAGGGGCGTCAGTCGCTTAAGTACCTAAAGGGCGGTAACTCTGACGCGGGGTGACGCCCCCTGCCGTAAAAGGCATGAATGTATTCCTTCAGGTAATTGCGCGGGTGGCAATTCCCATAGCAAGTATGTTGCACCTCGTTCCCTTCCTTCAGGGAACATGAGTTATGGTGCATAACTTTCAGTTTCTGTTTCCTCTCAGTGACAGGAGCTCTAATACTGACACTGATGCAGCAGAAAGTCTACATTTCAGTTTAGCTCTAACTTCAACTGTTGCTTAGATTTGATGTCAGCTGACTCACAAATCTATAAATCATCACACAACAGCATGTGTGGAAAAGTTCATCACACAAACAACAAGCAGCATCAGAAACAGAAAGACACAATAAAAGAATCCACACTGAGGATTGTTTCTCTCTGATCCCAGGAACAAGGTGAAATCTGAGAACTTTCTTCCACCTGGAAGCACAACACTCTGTAATGTGCTGGTCTAGATGACATCAGGGTCTGTCATGTCTCCATGTGGAGGGAACAGCTGTTTGAAACGTGTCACTGTTTCTTCATCTGAATGTGAAGATCCTGCTCTACTCATCCCTGAAGACTGCAGTCTCCTCCTCTCCTTCAGCTCTGGAACCATCAACATGATGCTTTTTCTCTGCTCCTGACTTCTGGCTGCTGCTGGTCTGAAAGAACATCAGGTTTTATAATTAGTGCAAAAATGTTTCTATCTGAATATATCATGCATGATACATAAAGTACCTTGAAATAGAAGTAGAGGACAAGGATGGATCCCATCAAACCCAGCAGGACCACAACTAGTCTGATGATCAAAGCAGTCAAATATCCTGAAACTGAATTCAACACATCCCTCATCAGGTTCCAGCTAAATTAGTTAAAGATATAAAATTAAGTTTTAATTCTAAATTAATAATTTCTGATGAGTCCAAATGAATCGGACGGTTTTCCTGCTGGACTCCATGAAGTTACCTGAGATGGTGAGGCTGAGCGGCTGGCTCCTAGAGGAGAAGTTATGGGAGAAAACATAGACATGATAAACACAGCTGTAGGTTCCTTGGTGGGTGTGGTCTGCAGCAGAGAACAGGAAGTGGGCGGAGTGATTGACAGCTGGCAGGGTGTAGTTCTGTGCTGAGTTGGAGGTGTTGAAGAGGAGCTGGAAGGAACCACCTTGGTACTGAGGTTTGATGGAGCACATGATGCTGAAATCTGAGAGTATGGGAACCTCAGACCCCTGTTTTATGGCTTTGGAGACCCCGTCAGTGGAAGACAGGAAGATATGTGGATCAACCAACAAATCTGGGAACAAAAAGGAAGCAAACTTTTAAAAATGGATCAATATTTATTGTAAAACAGTGAAAAGATGTCCTGAGTTCAGCACCAACTCTGATGGTGAGCTCAGATAAGTTGCCATGGCAACTAGCATGTTTAAACATGACAGCTTCCTCTACAGCAGGGGTCGCCAACCTTTTCGAAACTGAGAGCTACTTCGTGGGTACGGAGTCATACAAAGGGCACCAGTTTGATAAACTCTTCGGAAATAACAAAGCGTAAATTGAAAAAAAAGTATAATAAACATATTTTTAAGAACATATTTTTAAGATACTTGGAAAAAAAAAAACTTATTTTTTTTTCTCTCTTTTGTTTTCTATTGTTTATTGTTTGTTTGTTTATTGTTTAAGGAAATTCTACCACTGCTGTTCATTGTTCTTTAGTTTTAGCAGGTCGCTTTCGTAAATGAGCCCATGAGGTTCAAAAGATTTACCTGACTAAATAAAGGTTGAATGAAAAAAAAAAAGATAGACATTTAAAAAAATATATAAATACAAAAAAAGAGTAACAACTGAATAAAATGAAATTTTAAATGCCGCTTAGTAGTGAGTTGTGTTATTTTTAGAACAGGTCCGGGGGCACCTCAAATGGTCCTTGGGGGCACCCGGGTGCCCGCGGGCACCACGTTGGTGACCCCTGCTCTACAGTGTGGGCCTTTAGAGTCAAAGCTAAAGCACAGCAGAGAGGGACAGAAGACTTACAGGTGGTAATTAATCCAGTTTTTAAGTTCATATTCTTCTAAAGGTTCACAAGTTCTGTTTTAAGGAAACTGTTTAAGCATTTGAAACCTGATGGAGGAACATTTACAAAGTTATTAAACATGTTAGAGTCAGTTTTACCTGAGCAGATCACTTCAAGGAATTCGTCAGATTGACGTGTCTGTTCAAAAGGAGACAAACATAAACAATCTCTCAGTGCAGATTTTCTTTGCAGACATCCAGACCTGATCCTCCACATACGTCTGATTGAAGATTTATTTAATCTTCTTTTTGACACAACAGAACCACAACCCAGCCGAGAACACACTGCAGCAGCTGAGTTCTTGTTCCAGTCGTCCATAAAGTCATTCACTGGTTTCCACTGTTTCAGGTAAAACATCTCCAGAGTCCCAGCACAGCGACTGGCCTTTCCCACCAACCTGACACCATCTGAGCAGAGACAGAAAAATAATGAAGAAATGAAGAAAACCAGTGAACAGCATCAAGTCTGCAGCTCCTCGTCTACCTGAACAGGTGAGTCCAACAGCTTTTCCAGGTGAGCAGGTGTTTCTAGCTGAAGCTGAGCTTCTACAGTCCAGGAGAGCAGACTCGTTACCTTCACACTGGAACTCTCTGCTCCATGTTGGAGCCTCCACTTCTCCATAGAGCGCCCCCTGGAGGACTGGAGGAGGAGCACAGTCCAGCTCCCTGCAGACCACCTCTGCATCCTGCTGGTCAAAGTCAGCTTCACACACTGAGGACCAGGACTGGTTAAAGTTCACCTCCAGTCTGCCTGAGCACAGGTTAGTCCCATCAACCAGCCTGACTGAGTCTGGACAGAGAGGAAGAGGAGAATCAGAGACCTTCATCAGTTTCTCAGATCTCTGTGGAGGAAAAAGTTTATTTCAGCAAAAGCAGATAAAAAGTTGTTGATGTGAAATATTTGTTGGTTTATTTGTTGTGTTCTGCACCTCCTGACCTCTGCACATAAAAACAATCAAAGTTCAAATGGACCAAGTTGTTCAGTTTATCACTCTCAGGTTCTTTAAGAACCAACTGGACTTGTGAAGCAGCTGCAGGACTCAGTACCTCTTCCACTGACAGCTGGCCTCCAGTAACAAACCTTCATCTTCTCTCTCTGCTACTCTGTGTCTGATACACTTACAGCTGACAGAGTTCAGGAAAACATTCAACAGAGAAGCAGAAATGCTTTTACCTGAGCAGGTGACTTCTGTGACTTCAGAGCTGAATCTGGTTCCTCTCACACATTTTGTCAGAGAAGATCCATCACAGTCATGAAAAAAGTACCAGACTTCCTTACTAGGGTAATTGGATTTGTCTCTCATTGAAACAGCAGAGCCACAGTCCAGCTGTTTACACACTTCACCTGCAAAACTCAAAGTCCAATACATGAAATCCACTTTTCTCCATTCCCCTCTGTGTTGAAGCTCCAATGAGCCGTTACACCGACTGCCTCCTCCAACCAACCTGATGGAGTCAACAGGTTCTGGAGAGAAACAGTAAAGAAGGTTCTGATCAAATTAACTGATTTTAAACAAGTAAACTATTGTTCTAGTGTCGTAGTTAGCTCCGCCCTTTGGCTCCGCCTATTGGAAGTCTCCCCCCCGCGCGTCAGCGCCCACTGAAAACCTTTTAGTCCACGCCCACCTACCGGATGGGCCCACCCCTCGGGTCGATAAAACCCCTCGACCGGGGTGAATCTATCTCTTCTTCATTCACCCCGAATGAGAACCTTAGCAAAAAATTTTTAGAATTATCATCATTTTTTCCATCAAGATACTCAAGATGGCAAAGACCTGTCCAGAGTGCTCCGGATTAATTTTAAGCTTCGACGACCACGACATCTGCGAAGGATGCCTGGGAGCCGAACACGCGGTCCTGGACAACGACTGCTCCTCCTGCGCCAAGCTACCAAGCGGCGAGAGGGAAAGACGGGCAGATCTGTTCAGCCCAATCGGCGAAGACGAATGGGCTCTCCGGGACCGGACACCACTGGACAAACTGGTCGACCTCGAGGTGGTCACAGCCCCGGGGGAAGCGAACGGCGCTCAAGAAGCAGTTCCCATCCTCTTAGAGAGCGAGGCCTCGGACGAGGACCTCATGAGCGAATGCTCGGAGGTCCCCTCCCAGCCCCGCCGGCCAGACCCCTCTCTCTCAGAAACGAGCTCCCTAATGCACGACCTGCCCGCAATCATACACGGGGCGGCCGAGCTGAAGGGACTGTCGGTCCCTACCCCTTCACCGCCCAGGCAGAACGACCTGGCGGGCTTGAGGTATGGCACCACGTCGCAACGACGCCCAGACCCAGTCTGGCCTCGTTTCCCGGCGGTGACAGAGCTCAGGGACAAAGCGGCAGAGGACCCAGCAAAGTTCAAGGCCCCAGTGACCGCTTTCACGGGAATCACGAGGGTCGAGGGCTTCACAGACAAGGCCTTCCCAAGGGTGCCCCCTTTGGAACAGAGCCTCTCTGGAGTGTTCGGGGCAAAATCCGCCAGGGTGGACCACAGGCCCATTCCCGCCGGGCGCCACGACCAGACGGTACTTCAAATAACCGACCGCGCACACCAGCTAGCAGCCCAGGCGGGGGCAGCTAGCAACAACACAGCTCTCCTCGCCTATCAGATCTCCAAGCTGGCGCAAGACCCGAGACTGCCCGAGGATTTGGCGAGCGTGGTGGGAAAGGCGGCAGACGTCATCCTGAACCTCAGCGCCGCTTCCACGGTGTGTTGGGCGCGCGTGGGGATTGCAATGCAGATGGTGCAC
The DNA here is from genome assembly GCA_038048925.1 of Garcialebias charrua. Taxonomy (NCBI): domain Eukaryota; kingdom Metazoa; phylum Chordata; class Actinopteri; order Cyprinodontiformes; family Rivulidae; genus Garcialebias; species Garcialebias charrua. The sequence goes on from JBBPBX010002453.1 coordinate 86,174, forward strand.
AGAACCACGTGGCTGAGACACGCACCATCCATGCCCGAGAAGCTACAGAAAGAGCTCCTAGAAGGACCCGTGTCCTCTGGGGAACTTTTTGGCTCGAACCTGAATGAACTTGTGGACAAGTGCAAAAAGAAAGAAGAAGTCGCTGAGACGGTGAGGAGCTTCATCTCCACACACCAACCATCGCGACAACCAGACGGGGGAAAAGACCGCCGGGACCAGAAACAGCCATCGTCTGCGGCGGGACCGCGAAACCCACAGCAGCCGGCTTTCAAACAGAAGCAGCAGAAGCAGCAGCAGCAGCGACCGTGGGACGGTGAGCAACACGCTCCACGAGGCCGCGGCTACCAGGGCCGAGGCGGCTACCAGGGCCGAGGCGGCTACCAAGGCCGGGGGGGCTACCAGGCCCGAGGCGGCCAGAAGCAAAACCCCTACAGCCGACCGCCTCAGCAGAGATGACTCGTTGCGGGAAGTGTGTGTAAAATCAATAAAGAGCAAAATGTTTCGAATAATGTTTTCTCTCATGCTTCGGGCTTGTCTGTCGGGCCGTATAACCCTTCAGCCGCACGACTACACATGCTTCCCACCACAGAAAAGCTAACCTCGACTAAAGAGAACTCAAACAAGGTAACAATTAAAAAATGTTCCATGCTTGGTGAACTCGCTAATTTTAACACTGAACCGGGTAATGAAACCCGTCCGCTGCTAAAAATAAACGACGCCGGTACAACCACGAGGCTACCCGGCAGGGGTCACAAAAAGCTAGCTAAACAACCAGACGCCATGTTTGACGCCATGTTGGCTACACCTCGTGTCACGCAGTCGACGCGGGGTCAATCCCACAGCGCGCTGCTTAATGGCACGTCACGTGACGCGAGCCCGGCTCACGCTCAGGCGGCCGGGGCTCCTCCTCAGCAAACGTTTAACTGGCGTTCCACGTACATGAGTGGCGCCACCTCTCTGCAAAGCTCCGATCGAGGTAAGAAAAGAAAAGCCACTCAATCTAACCAAACACCGCCCGCCAAAAGACGCACGGCGTCCAACGGGAGCACCGCTTCAACAGAGCGAGCGCTCCCCGGGTCAGCGAGCGCGTTGACGTCGGACGCAGTGTCACGTCACGCCTCTGACTTATCGGGCCGCCCCTTTTCGGGCGGGGCCCCGTGGGTTACCATGGTAACGGAGGGAGGCCCCATCGACTGGCTGACGCACATGATGCGCTCGAGACAGCAAGATCTCGCGCTGCCACTGGGCAGAAGATACCAGCAGTGGCAGCAAAAATGCAGTTTAGACAGGTGGCTGTCAAAAATCATAAGAAAGGGTTATGCACTCCAGTTTGCTGCAAAACCCCCACCTTTCAAGGGAATACTGGAAACAGTATTGTCAGACAAAAATCAAAACGCCTCCCTACTGTCAGAAATTCAAGAAATGCTGTCGAAGGGAGTGATTTCCAAGGTGGCAGAAGGAGACCAGAACAAAGGGTTCTACTCCCGGTATTTTCTCGTGCCCAAGAAAAAGGGAGGGGCGAGACCAGTCCTAGATCTGTCGATTTTCAACAGATCGATTCTAGTGAGAGGTTTTCACATGCTCACGATAAAACAGCTGCTGAGGAATGTGCACAAGGGAGACTGGTTCACATCCCTCGATCTGAAGGATGCTTACTGGCACGTGAGTATCATCCCACATCACAGGAAATACCTGAGGTTTTCCTTCCAGGGGAACCAGTTCGAGTTCAAAAGGCTCGTTTTCGGCTACTCGTTGGCTCCCAGAACTTTTTCAAAGTGTGTGGAAGCAGCGATACGCCCACTTCGCTCAGCAGGGATGCGGATCCTGTTTTATCTGGACGACCTGCTTCTTTTAAGCAGGTCGCGAGAGGAAGCAGTAGTCCAGACCAGGGTTCTAGCAGAACACCTACTGGACCTGGGATTTGCTGTAAACTGGATGAAAAGTTCAGTAATCCCAGCACAATCCATTGTTTACCTGGGGGTAGAACTGGATTCACGCTCGATGAGAGCACGCCTGTCAGAGCAGAGGGCAGCCGACCTGACAGCACAGCTGAAGCGCGTCCAACCAGGGAAGGTGGTGACGGCGGCAGCAGTGATGCGCCTTCTGGGCCTGATGGCAGCTGCTCATGTGGTATTAAATTTAGGTTTGTTACACATGAGAACGACCCAGCGTTGGTTTACCAACCTGCGCGTGGACCCAGTGCACCAAAAACGCAGGATGGTGCTGGTTCCACCATCCGTGGGTCCAGACCTGCGTTTCTGGGGAAACACCCACATCCTGAGGGAGGGTGTCTCCATGATCACACCTACGTCTCACATCCCAGTTTTCACAGACGCGTCTCTGATGGGATGGGGGGGACATGCCTTTCCCAATCGGTGGGAGGGGAGTGGCCGAGCCACACCCACCTCCACATAAACGTTCTGGAGCTGATGACAGTCCAGAAGGTTTTAGAACATTTTATTCTACTAGTTCAGCAGCGACATGTACTGGTGCACACCGACAACCAGGTGGCAGCAGCGTACATAAATCGCCAGGGTGGGTCTCGCTCAGCTCAGCTGCTGCGCGTGGCCAGGCGACTTCTCCTGTGGGCCCAACAGAACCTGCTCTCTTTGAGAGCAGTCTACATCCCAGGAGTGCTGAACGTGGGAGCGGACATCATGTCGAGAGGAGGACCACGTCAGGGAGACTGGTCTCTCCACTCGGACTTAATAAATCAGATTTGGGCCAGATTCGGTCGTGCAGAAATAGACCTTTTTGCAGCCCGAAGCAACAGGAAATGTGCACTCTGGTGCTCACTGAACCCAAAGGACGACCCCCCTCTGGGGGTGGACGCTTTTGCGCTCAGATGGTGGCCAGAAAAGAAGCTTTACGCTTTTCCACCAGTCCCTCTCATTCCAAGAGTGCTAGAACGAGTTCGGGAAGAGAAACTATCTCTCATACTGGTGGCTCCAGAGCGCAATTATGCACCCTGGTTCCCGGACCTGCAACAGCTGGTAGTGGACAACCCCCTACAGCTGCCGTGGAGGGAGGATGCTCTCCTCCAAGCGGGAGGGGCGATCAGGCATTTCCCAGAAATAGGCCAACGCCTTTGGGCCTGGAAGCTGAGCGGCGCCGCCTAACAAACTTAGGCCTCACCCCAGCCGTGGTCCGGACGATTCAGGACGCCCGCGCACCAGCCACAACTACGCTTTACGCGTCTAAGTGGGCGGCTTTTCAGCGGTGGTGCGGAGACAGAGGCATCGAAGCCACAACATGTGACATCGGTTCTGTCCTGGCTTTTCTGCAACTGCTGTTGGAGAGAAAGCTAGCCTTTAGCACGATAAAAGTGTACGCGGCGGCCATTTCATCATGCCACGAGGGTTTTGCTGACGGGACGTTGTTCAATCACTTTCTGATGAAACGTTTCCTGAGGGGCGTTAGACGCCTTAGACCCTTGAAGCGTGACATCACTCCTCAGTGGGATCTAGCACTAGTTCTGGGCGCTTTAACCAGAGCCCCCTTCGAACCCTTAGAGGAGGTGTCAATGAAGTTTTTGTCCGTGAAAACTGCTCTTTTGCTGGCACTTACGTCGGCGAAGAGGGTGAGTGACCTCTGTGCACTCTCCGTAGCTCCCTCCTGTTTACAAATTAAACCCGATGGCAGCTCAGCGACTTTGAGGCCCAATCCGGCTTTTATCCCAAAGTCGCTCACCAGCAGTTTTAGATCTCGGACAATAACTCTGAGTGGTTTCCATCTCCCTCCTCATGCTTCAGAGGAGGAAGCCAGGTCACACATGCTGTGCCCAATTAGGGCTCTCAGAGCTTATCTGGCACGCACAACGAGTGTACGCCGCTCTCAAAGTTTGTTTGTCCATTTTAGGGACAACTCAGCGGGTCGTGCTCTGTCCTCTCAGCGCCTCTCTCACTGGCTGTGTGAAGCCATAACAGAGGCCTACAAAGCTGAAGGGAAGGAGCCTCCTGCGTCTCTGCGAGCTCATTCGACGAGAGCTATGGCTTCGTCTGCAGCTCTGCACGGTGGGATGTCGGTCAGCGACATCTGTCAGGCCGCAGCTTGGAGCTCGTCCTGTTCTTTTACCCGTTTTTATCTACGGGATATTTCTACTTTTTCGATGACTCATTCAGTTCTGGGAGTCCTGGATAAGTAGTGGGAGTGCACCTCCTAATGTTAACTGTTCCTCTGTACATAGTTCATGCAACAGTTGACTTTGCACTAATTTTGTTTCAACTCAGGGAGTGTTCCTCTCCTTGACTATGTGCAAAAAAAAAACACAACAACAACAATATCTTTCAGTGTTGTGGCTTGCTGCACAGCAGCAGAGCACGTCTGGAGGGTGTTTAAAGGCCTGCAGGCCTTCCTCCAGCCCACCACCTGCTTTTCCTCTTACATGAGGAAGGACGT
>JBBPBX010002454.1:0-14002 GCA_038048925.1 Garcialebias charrua
TTGCATTTTTACAGAAATGCCTTTTCTCTAGTTTCATTTGTTCACATTTATTTAGCTCTTTTGTTCTTGATAAATTTTCCCTTCAGTTCTGAGTTACATTACTCAAGACAGGTAGTTCTTTCAGAAAATCCAGGACTAAACTAAATTGTGTAAACAATTACAGTGATCACTGGCTTCTACAGTACCGTATTTTCTGGAACATAGGTCGCGGCTTTTTATCATGTTTTGCATGCCCTGCGACCTATATTCAGGTGCGACCTATTTATGGCTTTTTATAAAATAAGCTGATTTGTAATCATTTATTAACAAAAATTAAACTGAGACACACTCTTACAATAATGTCAGCTAACAAATATATTTTTAGGTGTTTATCCTGCTAAAATTATTCATTTATTAAAGAAAAGTTCAGCTCAGACACATATTTGCTATAATTTTTATCAAACAAATAATTGTTTTTAAGTGTTAATCTTCTTAAAAGCCTTGCTGTGCGCTCCTGTGGCAGACATTTGCAGCAGAGCTAAACACGGTCCACATTTTGACATAGGTGCGACCTATATTCAGGTGCGACCTATATATGGATTTTTCCAATTCGTTGGCAATGATTGGACAATGCGACCTATATTCAGGTGTGACCTATATTCCAGAAAATACGGTAATTTATTATTTCCCATAACAGTCAGTTGGGCCAAGTCTGAGGGGATTTTATCCTCCTCGTGACCAGGAAACCTTTTCCAAACAGATTCAGAACACAAATTAAAAGTGAGGATTCCACTGCATTACGGATTAAGTCAATAAACATTCGCAAACCGTTTGCTTAATTTGCCAAACCTTGAGGGGAGAAAAGCTTTTCTCTAATAACTTGGTTAACTTATGAATGAGATCAGGTTTTGTTTGCAATGATATTTTAAAGAAAAAATGACAATCTGAGTAAAAACTAAAAGCACTGATTTGTAAAAACATAATGTACATGTCAATAAAAAAATACAGTGCAAATATATTTTCTGAGGGGAAAAAATCACAGTTCAGTTATTTTTTAAATATTCTGGCTAGATGCAGATCTCAGCCTCTTAACGTTTAGAGTTTCCCGTCTTATTTTTTGTTTAGACTTTTTTGTGTGGCAAAAAAAGCTGCCAGTTTTGAAACCATACTTTTTAACTACTGAGCCACATTGTTGTGGAGTGTGGTGGAGTATTGGTTTTTTTTTTTTTCTGCAATGAACAAGTCAAGACAAACCTTCCCTGAAAAAAAAGTTGTCTTCATGGCAACATATTATTATGAACATGTTTACCTTATGTAATTTCAAGCCTTTGCACTTTTTCCTTTAGAAGTTGGTTAGATGAACCATTCTGTCAACAATATTTGAAGTCAAAGTGGGAACTGAAGGCATCAGTGGGTGAAGCCATTGTGGAATGTTTTTTAAAAGTTGTTTTTCATGTAGAAAAAGTTATTTTTCTTTTGGTTCAGTACCATTAACACGGTACAACAAGCGATGATCGCATTGTTTGTTTCAGAGCAGTTCAAGCGGCTCTGTTTATTGTCATTTGTCTGCCAAAACAACACCCACACCCATTTACATGGAGTACATGGACCCTCACACACAAACACATACACACAGTTATTGCCAGGCCCTGAACAGTGTTTGTGCCTTGAGATTGACCGCGAGTCTCAGTAGGGGACTTGGGAACATGTGAGCAGAACCACTGCGGTTGCAGAGACCAGCTGTGCTACACAGCTGACAAATCAAAATGGATATAAAATGCACATTTCCAGAATGAAAATAAAAACACATATTTGCTGTTGCCAGTGTTTTAAGCATCGTAGCTTTGCCACTGATTACACTGATCGTACAGGCCATGACCTCAATATTTCAAGACAAAAACAACTTTGTTACACCTTCTACTAAATGTATTTCATTAGTATTCGTCTTTTCCCCTTGGTATTAAGTTGAGGAAAACTAATTTCAGCAAATAATATAAATAATAAATATTCATTTAGATTAAAAACACATGTGTATTCAACGTTTACAAAAAGTTGTGATGACAGAATAGTTGGCAAGTTGAAAATGAAGAAATAAACGTTAAACACAAGTGAGCCAGTTTAATATCTGTTCACTGATTTCATAATGAACTAAACCAGTTGACAACTCCTGACATGGTGTTGGTAATTGTTTGTATTCCATCAGATTGATGCCTTCCAGCACATGCAGCATTTTGTTCAGGGCGTACAGCAGCAAGCCCAACATGCCACTGCAGCCGAAGACCATCAGCACAAACAGGAGCTCCACAAACTTATGGCCAGGTCAGTCATTTCACGTGTCTGTTGAAATACTTACTGAATAATCAACAAGGAAAATAAACTTGGACAGGTTAATAACATGTTTTTTATCATGCTGACTGATGATGCCATGAAGGAAGTTTCACATCCCCAAAAACAATAGAATCTCTTCAAAGCTTTAAAGCAATTTCCAACAAAGTTCAGTCAGGTCATCTGGATGGTTTCTTTTTGGTTGATACGTTTCGTCCTTCATCCAAAAACTTCATCAGTCTGAGGAGCCACAACAAACTCAGTCCCACAAGCAGCACACCCACAAAGCTGAACAACCAGTTTGCTGGTGATAAGATTGTTTCTGAGGCCCACCCTCTCCCCCATCAACTCCTCTGAGGCAGCCATAGCCAAAGTGGTTCAAAACGTCAAAGTTCATGCTCAATAATCCAGGTAGAAAATCCAACAAAGTTCAGGCAGGCCATCTGGATGGTTTCTGTTTTTGTTGTTGTTGTTGTTGAGGCATTTTATCCTTCATTCAAAGGATGTCTTCTAGGGGTGGGCGATATGCCCGATTTTTAACCAGCACACGCAAAAGAGAGCACATTACACCAGTCTTGGCCTCCCTTCACTGGCTACCGGTTCATCTTCGAATCCAATTCAAAATTCTCATGTATGTCTACAAATCGCTGAACAGTCTCGCCCCCGCCTATCTCTCGGATCTGATACACCCATATGTCCCTCCACGTGCTTTGAGGTCAGAGGATCAGGTACTCTTAATAGTTCCAGAAACTCGCCTTAAGCGCAGGGGTGACAGGGCTTTCTCTGTAGCAGGCCCAAGACTCTGGAACGAGTTACCGCTGCTCATCAAACAGGCCCCCTCCCTCTCGGTTTTCAAATCCCGGTTAAAAACTCACTACTACTCCATCGCTTTCAATGCCAGCTGATTTGTATTGGATCGTTTTATTTATGATCTGCAATGTTTTTATGTTTTTCGTGTTGTACTTCATTGTCTGTGTTGCCTGTTGCGTGTTTGTTTGTCCAGCACTTTGGTGTGGACTTGTTCCTGTTTAAAGTGCTTTATAAATAAAATGGTATGGTATGGTATGGTATATGGTTCAAAAATTATATCATGATATTTCAGAGCATTATCACGATAACGATAAATTTCGTGATATAACAAAAAAAAACAGAAATCAAATTTATTTATTTGACAAAATTAACTTAACATGTTGCTTTGCAGTATTATATAACATTTTAAAAACAACAAGGGGTAATTTTACTGAAATTACTTTATTTAGTAAAGTATTCAGTCTCCAAGTATAAAATTTAAATGATCTGTTATTTAGATTGAAAAAGTCTGCACAAAATATAGATCAACAAAATCCACCACAAAAACTAAAGTGCAGGTGTAGTTTCCTAAAATAACTAAATAAAATGAATCTTAAGATCTGTTTAGCATAAATGTAACATACAACAAAATATATGTTGCCTTTAAATGAGCTAGAACTTCCAGAACTTTAGCAAGGTGATCAGCTGTCCCTGAAGCTTGTTGGTGTTTCAGCTTCATCTATTCATGCAGGAATGATTCATTTTCTGACTGATCTGTCTCTGATCACCTGCCTCGGTCCGTGGACCGACTGTGGAACTCGAGACAATTGAGCCGCGCGTGTTTGTACCGACAGTTTAGAGCGAGGGGAGACGCAGCACCGGCTGCTCAGAGAGGGGTGGGGGGGAGACAGTTCAGCTGTCTGTACCTGCAGTGCTGAATGGAGAGAAGCTGAGACGCGCGTTGTTTGTTTTTAGCTTTTTAGCTAGCGTTACACCAGTACAGACTGGTGGAGGGGGGTGCGCAGTTCGGTTTGGTCATTTGAAGTGCTCGGTTGTTAAGGGGGCGGGGCGCCCTGACGTATTACGTCATGAAATTAGCATATCGTGATATAACTTTTTTGCCCGGGCAAGCTTTTTTTACCGGTATTACCGGGAACGATATGATATGGCCCAGCCCTAACGTCTTCAGTCCGAGGAGCCACAACAAACTGAGTCCCACAAGCAGCACATTCCCATAGTGTAAAGGTTCAGTCTGCAGTTTCTGTGGAACTGCAGCACTTAGAAAAAATTTCAACAGGCAAAGCATTCTGATCCCTCCCCCTCAGAGCCATATATGGCTCTGCTCTCCCATGGTCTGCTGAAATTCAAATTCAAGCTCTGTTTTTATTGGCTGATTCAAATTCAAGCTCTGTTTTTATTGGCTGGTTACAAACTCTGTTTTTATTGGCTGGTTAATGGCGGGTCACTTTTTCTTTTTAGAAATGCCTATTTACCACCTGGAGAAGCAAGGGGACAATATTTTTTTTGTTTTTTTCAGAGATTACCTCTCTAACATCAGTCTAGTGACAGAGTGAAGAAATATGTTAAAAATATATTGTTAGAAAAGTTACATATAGCAGCTTTAAGGTTAAAAGTTAGCTTCCTTTCTGTACTGACAGGAGGATGATTACATTTTAATGAATTTATTCACATTGTGTTGTTTTTTTCTGTTGGTCTTGTAACTTAAAACAGACAGGAGGTGTGACATATCATCAGGTGAAAGCCCAGGTACAGTAAATCATTCAGGAGTCTTATGACCACATGTGCCAGCACATAGTAGTGTGTACCCTCCTCTTCTTAAATCAAGCGTGACTAGACACAAGCAGACAGAGAGGGCATTCTGCTGCTTCCACACGGCGACTCAGGCCTTCTGAGGAATGCGTGTTAGGGAAAACACCTGTGTAATGTCCGTCGGGATGCCTTCACTGCAGGCCTTCTCACACGCTTTCATGAATGCAGGTCAGCCGTGTGGTATGGAGCACATCTGGACCGCTGAGTTAGCCTCACGTTTACACCGATAACTTCAGAATCCTGGTAAAATTCACTGATTGGATTAATAACTCTGGCGTCTGTTAAAACAAACGCGCTATTTCATTGGACTCCGTACTCCTCTCCTGTGTGTTCTGTGAAAACAGAACTTGTTAACAGATTATGGAAAGAGTTTGACAAAAAAATGCTTTAAATCTAAACTATACTCTGGCGTGAAGGAGTACTGAAAGGGAGAAACGTAATGCGTAAAAGGAAATTTACTGAAGATTCTCTGCAGACATTATTCACGCTGTTGATGGATGGATCCACAAGATGGTGTTTGCTTTTTGTTCGATTTAGTCCAGCAGCATAAATTATACATCCTGGCCCCACCGTGCACATCTAGTTAGACTTCTACATGTAAGCGTTAGCGTTTGTGGGTGATGGATAGAGCCGAGTTATCCTCAGGGACCTAACGGAGCTCATTGTGAGCTTAGAGGAATACAAACTTGGACGGGATGATTCAAAATCTCCAAATGCATTCCCAAAACAGCAGATAAAATATAGCTGCTTCACGCTGCATTACTTAAAATCAGATTCAGCAGGATTTCTGTCCTACCATAATATAATTTTCTTTTTTCGGAAACTGCTATTGGTTTTACTAAAAGTCAGAGCTAATCTTTTACACAACGTGACAACAAACAAGTCTCTAAAGTCTGTTTTTCCTTGTTCCAACAGTGAAGTTGTCTTCAAACCTACTAATGAAGCCACTGAGTTATTTTCCTGCCGTTTTGAACTCTGACCTCATTAAATCTTGAGTTCTATAAAAGTTTTTTTAACAAATAAGTGCCCTTTTTTTTCCATTATTTACAGAACAACCTGAAAGCTATGCCGCAATGTTATTTATTAATAATAATTTCTATAAATGTTGTGTTTTGGGTCAAACTAAATCTTGTTGGTGGCTTTTTCCCTCCGTGCAGATGTTTCTTGAAGTTGGGGGAGTGGCAGCTCAGTCTGCAGGGCATCAATGAGAGCACCATCCCCAAAGTCCTGCAGTATTACAGCAATTCAACTGAACATGACCGCAACTGGTACAAGGTCAGGCCCTGCTTCCCAACTTTAACCTTTCACCTTTGACCTCTCTGCTTGCTGTTAAGTTCCAGCTGTGTCAACAAGTCATTCCCTTTACAAGAAAGCATTATCCTCTCCATGCTATAATTTTTCAGGCAGATTAAATGTCTGTGTGGCTCCTCTTTGCTTTGGGAGTCTTAAGTAACATTTGTTTATTGGCCATGCATGTGCTGCACATTACAGATGGCGCAGTATCTCTTACACGCTTCCCATCCATCTTCACCAACTTCGTTAATTTAAAACCGTTCTTTAGCTGGTTGCATAACACAGCAAACATCAAACTCTTGATCTTAAATTATAGCCCCATGGAAGATATTTGCCCTGATAAAACCAGAAAATTACACCCTAAACAAACGTGGAAGTTATTTCACATCATTAACTTTTAGGAATCTCCTTTCACTGAGGCCTTTTCTCCACAGGCCTGGCACGCCTGGGCTGTGATGAACTTTGAGGCAGTGCTGCATTACAAACACCAGAACCAGGGCCGCGACGAGAAGAAGAAGAAGCGACACGCCAGCGGTGCCAGTGCTACCAGTGAAGCCAGCAACAGTGACAGTGAGGTCGACAGTCCTGTGCTGTCGCCAGGCCAGAAAAAGGTCAATGAGGTGGGAGTCAGAGAATCCACAAAGATTGTTTTCTTTGCTATCGGTGCTTTCAGTCCAGGTCAAAAATAAATAAATCTGTTTTGTAGTCATTCATTGAAAGCATGTGTTGTATGCTGTCTTTCTGTTGGACCTTTCAAAGACTCTGCTCCTGTACACTGTACCTGCTGTTCAAGGATTCTTCCGCTCCATTTCCCTTTCCAGAGGGAATAATCTGCAGGATACACTAAGGTGAGTTAAAGGACTATAGCACAAATGGGGGGGCAGACAGTATTTACATCAATGCCTTGCTGATAGGCTATGTGAATATAGGAGGACCTCTAGTGGCTGACTGTAAAATTCATGACCATTTAGAGGGAGAGTTTTCAGGTTTATCTTCTTTTGTTTTTAAATATTTCAGGGTTTTGACTTTGTGGTTTGACTATGGTCATTGGCCGGAGGTGAATGAAGGTTTGGTGGAAGGCATCAAAACCATTCAGATAGACACCTGGCTACAGGTAAGGATCCTGAAGTTAGCCTTGAGGTAGAGTGGGTGTGATTTGTTTACTGTCAGTGAAAGGAAAAAGGTTAAGATGTGGTAATACAGTATATAACCCGCAATAAATAAATAAAACATGGCTTTAAAGAAATTCTTTGTATTTTTCTTTGCAGGTAATCCCTCAGCTCATAGCTCGTATCGATACCCCTCGAGCTCTGGTTGGTCGTCTCATCCACCAGCTGCTAACAGACATCGGGCGGTATCATCCACAGGTACCAATATTTTTACTGTCCTAGATTTTTTTTCAACATAATAAAACAGAACCTAGACTAAACCCTTATATATATATATATATATAATTCCGTGTCCACCTTACAGGTACCAATATTTTTACTGTCCTAGATTTTTTTTCAACATAATAAAACAGAACCTAGACTAAACCCTTATATATATATATATATATAATTCCGTGTCCACCTTCAGGCTTTAATCTACCCACTGACTGTGGCTTCCAAGTCCACCACCACCGCCCGACATAATGCTGCTAACAAGATCCTGAAGAACATGTGTGAACACTGCAACACCCTGGTTCAACAAGCTATGATGGTAGGTAGATTAAAACAATCACATTTATTAAGCCAAATAAACTCATAATAACCTTTAATCCTAAAAAATGTCTGTTTTTTTTCCAATGTGTAGATGATTCAGTTGATCTAAAATTTGTATTGTTACATGCATTTTCAATTATTCAAAAGAGAAGTGAAGGTAAAACGTTTCTGCATTGGAGTTTTGTCTGAATCAAAAGGTTTGAAATGACTTCTCCACTGATCTGATGTTTGCTGTAATTAAAAAAACCTCTATAACAGGCTTCAGATGAGCCCTTCATGTTGTTTCAGGGGCTCAGAGATATGAAGGGAAATTAATATCAGAGAGCAAACTGACCTTTTACTTGTTGTCCTCCTCCGTTCAGGTGAGTGAAGAGCTTATCCGAGTTGCTATCTTGTGGCATGAGATGTGGCACGAGGGCCTCGAGGAAGCCTCTCGTCTTTACTTTGGTGAGCGTAACGTTAAGGGCATGTTTGCTGTGCTGGAACCTCTACATGCCATGATGGAGAGGGGACCACAGACACTCAAAGAGACCTCTTTTAATCAGGTGTGTATCATCTTAGAACGAGGTTTAATTAAGTCTTTGTGATTGCAGCACCAAAAAGTGTGACCTTTTAAAGCAGCGATTGTCAAACTTTTTATTAAAAGACCCACCTCAGAAAATACCAAGTTCTTCAAGTAACACCTATTCCAGTGGACAATAAAAACAGCATCTCTAACTTAAAAGCTTGGGTTTATATCTGATGTAATTCTAGAACTGTGCATCTCAAGGTTGCTGCATGTTGGGAGTACCTCTGTTACATTTTTCTGGATGTAAATCACTTTTTTGGGGGATGATTGTTTCCTCTGGTATCTACGGAGCCCCCCAGGGGACGTGGGAAAAAAAAAATTTCTTTGCGTGCGCACGCAAACGTTTGCGTGCGCACGCAAAACTATTGCGAGGTAACGCAAAACCTTTTGCGTGGGAACGCAAAACCCTTTGCGTTCCCACGCAAAAGGTTTTGCGTTACAGACACCATCCTTTAAAAGGAATGTGGACCTTCTGGAACAAGCATGCCATGATAGCTCAACTGGTAACGCATCAGCTTGCCGCTCCAAACCTCACGGGTTCGATTCCCAGTCGGGACAACTTTTTTTTTTAGATTACAGTATTTATTCATTCCAGATTAAGAAAACAGAAGAAAACTATTTACAAAACAACAATAAAAACTTTCAATTATATAATCATTCCTCTTTCTTATTTTGCTTAATGGTTTTTAACACATCCCTGAAATTCTGACACAGAATCACAAGTTCAGAGGGACAGACTGAGAGCAGACTGTTGCGTCGGCTCGAACGAGGAAGTCACAGCTGATTCCACGAGTTACCACTGCAGCACACACTGGACATCCTTATATTTAAGGCTGATTTCAAAATTCAATTAAATTGAGTGTACTGTCTGCTCCATTGTCGTAATGTTGAGCCATTTTAAACAACAATGCTGCAGATAATACATGTTTTTATTGTGTTTATTCTGTGACACAGTTCACACTTGAACTTGTGATTGTGTGTCAGAATTTCAGGGATGAGTTAAAAACCATTAGGCAAAATAAGAAAGAGGAATGATTATATAATTGAAAGTTTTTATTGTTGTTTTGTAAATAGTTTTCTTCTGTTTTCTTAATCTGGAATGAATAAATACTGTAATCTAAAAAAAAAAGTTGTCCCGACTGGGAATCGAACCCGTGAGGTTTGGAGCGGCAAGCTGATGCGTTACCAGTTGAGCTATCGTGGCATGCTTGTTCCAGAAGGTCCACATTCCTTTTAAAGGATGGTGTCTGTAACGCAAAACCTTTTGCGTGGGAACGCAAAGGGTTTTGCGTTACCTCGCAATAGTTTTGCATGCGCACGCAAACGTTTGCGTGCTCACGCAAAGAATTTTTTTTTTTCCACGTCCCCTGGGGGGCTCCGTAGGTATCGGATGTTGTGCAGCTGGAAGGATTTTTACTGAAACTATTCTACTTTTCGACATTTCTTATGATTTGTAACTATAACAGCAAAGTGTTTTTTAACAACCGGGAGCTGCTGATTAACTTCTCAAAAACGCAAATAATACCTCAACGACAGCCCTAAATCCCAAATGAGTTGAAAAGGAGGCCCCTTAGATTCATTCCCGTCTACCTGCTGGCTGTGTTTGAGTGCCTGACCGCTGAGATCATGGAACTGGCTGGAAACACGGCTTGTGACAGCGGAAGGAGTGGAATCATCCCCCAACACCTGCAGCCGGCTCTGTCCGCAGTGACAAGGAGATCGGCAGGCTGCTGGGAGGAGTGGCCATTGTTCTGGGAGGAGTTCAGCCAGGCATTCAGGTGGTCCTGCAACCCAGGTGGATGGATAGGACTGCATTTGTGGCCAGTTTCTTTGGATCCACTGTGGAACGGACCATTACAAGAGATCCTTCCTGCTCAGCATATTAGCATCTGTAACATCTCAATGAAACAAGGACAACGAGTTACAACATTTAATTTCCCTTTGGGGAAATGGGAGTGGTGGCGCAAGAGGTTAAGAAGGTGCGCTTGTGATCGGAAGGTCGCCGGTTCAAGCCCCGGTACCGACAACATCAAAGATGTGGGTGGGATAAGTGAAGCGGTCATACTTGTCTCCACCCTCATCTGCCCCACTCTGGGCCCTTGAGCAAGGCCCTTAACCCACACCATCTGCTCCCCCGGGAACCCTAGATATCAGCTCTCTGCTCCACACAGAGGGCTGTGGTTGCTCGGTGGTCTGTGGTTGTGTCAGGAAGGGCATCCGGCGTAAAAACAACTGCCAAATCTTCGTGCGACTAGATCGCTGTGGCGACCCCTAACGCAGGGAAAAAAGCCGAAAGAAGAAAAAAAAAAAAAAAAATCGTTGTTTGCTTATTTTGGTACTGTACATGTTTTATAACTTTATCTCATAGTTCAGTTTGGTGGTGAGCTAGATTTTGTTTAATTGTAACTAGTATATATCAAAATTTCTCCTGAGTACCACCAATGGCTCTTGTTCCACAGTTTGAGATGATCTTAAACCATGTGGGTAATTGTCATTTTGGGTGCAAAGTAAAATATTATCATCTAAGTCCTCATAAATGGCTGTGCCTCTCTGGTTTATTTCACGTTACAGGCTTATGGAAGAGATCTGATGGAGGCTCAGGACTGGTGCAGGAAGTACATGCGCTCTGGGAACGTAAAAGATCTGACTCAGGCCTGGGACCTTTACTACCACGTGTTCAGACGCATCTCCAAACAGCTGCCGCAGGTCAGTGACAATATATCACTACTGCAAATAGTCTACTTTTAAAACTATTTTAATAACATAAGAGCAAGTGTGAAGAAGTAGAACTCAAGTAAGGATGGTAAAATTACTTTTTGGTAACAAGAAAAGTATCCCCAAAATTAGAGAAATAAGGTACAAAAGAATCCAATAAAGCAGCTCGTAATTTGGATAAATTAGAGCTAACTTCATCCTGTTTCTACATTCTTCTGCACATTCCAGCATCTCATCAGAGGTGATGAGAAATAGTTCAACTATTTGGATTTTGTGACGGGTACAGTCAGCACATGTGCTTTGTTGATAAAGTGACATTAGGATTTTAAAAGTTGTAGTGGAGGACGATGAAATATAGAATGAATAACTCTGTCCAGGAGGAATGGAGTACTGTATATAAGAATAAAACAGCTTGTCTTTTGTTGTCAAACCTTCTGTAGATATTTATTTATTTATATATATTTTTTTATTAAATCACTGTACAGGTAGTCCCCGACTTACGAGCGCTCTGACCTACGAGGTTCCGACTTACGAGCTGGCGAATTTTTTGAAAAAACGCAAAAAATACAGAGTTTTTCTGTGTTTTTTCACCACAGTTCGTTAGCTAAACATGTGGACACACGTTTCCGATCATTTTTATGCACTCGTAAGCAGTTTTTCGATGAAAAACGAGTGTTTGTAGTCGCGCTAGCAAAACCGTTCCAATTTACGAGCGAAATTCCGGACTTACGAGACACGTGGCGGTCGTTCCGAATTACGAGATTTCCGTGTTACGAGCAACTCGTTGTAACGGATCTCGCTCGTAAGTCGGGGACTACCTGTACAGTACTATTATATCCTACAAAAAGTATTTTTTTTGTCACATTGATTCTTCAAGATTTAGGTAATTTTCTATTTTAGTTTTAGTGTTTGTTTGTTTTTTAGCTAGTTTTTAACAATTTCTTTTGATCTATTGAATTACAGAGTAATTATTGGGAATGGCACTCAGTTTCTAATACTGTACTTTAGTGTGTGTTTTTTTAGCTAGTTTTTACCAATTGCTTTTGATCTATTGAATTACAGAGTAATTATTGGGAATGGCACTCAGTTTCTAATACTGCACTTGGTTGTAGCTCAGCATCTAAACCTCTGAGATTTAGTGATTTTTTTTGTGTTGGCTAAGATTTTTTAACTATTTAATTATTATTTATTTTAGTTATTTTTATTTATTTATTTATGTATTTTGCTGTGGCGGCCATCTTAAATTAGCTTAACTCCACAAGTCCGTTGCAGATGTACATCTAATGATTACTATAGCGTTTCATTAAATTCTGTTAATTGGTTCACAATATATTTTGCAAACACTACAAACAAATTAACATACAAACACAGGCAAAAACATTATTGCCCTTTCACCTTTGGCAGTGGTCAAAAAAGATCAAACAAAAAGAAAGAGAGCTGTTTTCTCATTTAAAAAATGTGATTGTTTTGACCTTCTCCAAAGTTTTTTTTAATATATTTTATTCTTTTAGTCACTGCCTCTCTATAGATTAAGCCCTGTGCATATGTAAGAGCATTATAGTTGGAGTTGTACTAACTGTGCATTTAGGGTATATCAAAAGTTTCGTTTTACATTCATCATGGGTCAAAAGTTTTAACTTAAATAACTTATATGTGGACAAGATGGCCGCGCTCAGACCAGTAGCAGCTTCATGGGCTCCCAGAACATTCCCAGTTTTTAGTAGTTTTAATAGTGTTTTTGTACCTGACTCTGCGCGTTTTTTGCGGGTGAATTATAGCCGAACTGAGCTGTTGAGAATTGGAGCGGATTTACCACAAGGCACAGCTGAAATCAGCAACGAACTCAAATCAGAGCTCGGAAGATTGGATCTGCTTAGATCATCTTTCTGGAAGCAGATGCGCGGAGGAAAGAAAAGAAAGCGGTGCTCTCGAGGGAAAAAACGTGGCTGTCGAGCAGGAATAATGACGAGACTACGAGCAGACGCTAAAACCGGTAAACCCCCGATGCCGGCTTTATTTCTGTCCAATGTGCGTTCGCTCGACAACAAGATGGACCTGCTTCGTCTGAGAGTAACAACGTCGGAGGAGATGAGGAGATGTTCGGTGCTTTGTCTCACGGAAACATGGATCAATGAAGACACTCCTGACTCTGTTTACGAGTTGGATAATAAACTATTTTTCAGAACGGACCGGTGCATCGAGACTACGGGGAAAACGCGAGGTGGAGGTGTCTGCATTTACGTTAACAAAGACTGGTGCACGAACTGTGCCGTTATCAGCAGGATCTGCTCAGCTGCTGTGGAGCTTTTAACAATAAGATGTAGGCCACTTTGACTTGTTCTTCCAGGATAGAGCGCTTATGGAGAGATGTGTACGTGCAAGTCCTTGACACATTCCACACTCTCTTTAACAACATGGAGCAACAATTTCTTCTAAATCCAGATGATGAGAGGCATCTTTTTGCCCTCCACTGGGCTTTTCTGCCACAACTACAAAGACAACTTGCCTTTTTCATGGATGCATGGAACCATCATGGCATCCGAACAGCAGGTAGTCAGTCTCCCTACCAACTTTAGACATCATCCATGCACCTTCAAGATCCGGATCAGGTATGTGAAAGCAGTTGAGTGCATCAATTCAGAAACCTTCCTAAAGTATTAATTTTAAAGGCCTAAAATGAAATGGCTACATTATATGATATTGATACTTAGGCTAACTTCAACTTATTGAAAATGTCATTTGAAAATCTGAAGACACCATAGCTTTTAAATTAAAGTGTCAACAAAACTTGTAAAATATT
>JBBPBX010002454.1:19766-34074 GCA_038048925.1 Garcialebias charrua
TATATATATATATATATATATATATATATACTGTATATATATATATACTAAAATAAACTACTACATACTACTTGTACTACTATTCCTGCTTCGCGGTTTTTCACTTATCGCAGGGCTTCAGGGTACGGATCCTCTGCGATAAACAAGGGACTCCTGTTATTAGAAAACGCTAGTGGATGCCTCAAATTTCCCCCCACCCCCCAGGATTAATAAAGTATCTTATCTATCTAAAAGCCTAGCACTCCTTGAAACAATGCAAATAGCCCACCACTTTTCTTGCCAGAGTTTTAGACTAAAAAGAGCATCATGTTGAAAAATGGCAGTTGGTCAAACCTTCATAACACTCACTATTTGTGTTGTGAATGACTCTCAGCTACTACCATATCCGATTGTAGTAGTTATAGCCACATTGTGGGTTTGCTAACATTGATTAGCAGAGGGGGTAATAATGAATTGGATTGACTACTGACTACCACTGATTAATTACCGGTACTCTGATTCGTCCAGTGGTTCATCATATATTTGGCTAACAAACAAAAAACATAGACTCCAACAGTATTGTTAAAGTTTCGAACAAATAACTCACAAGATGAGTACTGGTAGCTTCTTGGATGTGTTGTGACTGACTCTCAGCTACCACACCAAATTTTAGCACATTTTTTTTAAAGGGATTGTATTGTGGCCATTTCTGTGCTCTTGAAAGTCAGCTGGCTGTAGTGGCCATTTTGAATGGGATTACCTTTAAAAGTTAATCCATTGTAGACAAGAAACAACCATCCAATGATTACTTTTTGCAAGTTTCATTACAATTGTTCATAAAATATTGCATTTTTATTGAATATTGATAGTTTTCCCATTATTATATGTTTCTTTAAAATCCCAGTAATGGAACAGCACCACTCTGGAACCTGCTCTGAGAATAATGTGCTTCTTATGAAATAATTTATTTCCTGCTGTAACTGCCAGACGTTGCCTCAGGTTATGGTTGTAGAAATCATAATGCAGAACGGCAAAGGAGCACCCTGCAGATACCCGCCAGTACTGCCAAATCCTGGCATATAATTACCTCTACATAAGTCAGTAATTTGCTGTGAGCAATGTATCAATAATGTATTTTATGGCTCCGTCTTTGCAGGAAGTAATGGCCATGAGTTCATGTTCCTGTTGAAGGGCCACGAGGATCTGAGACAGGATGAAAGAGTCATGCAGCTGTTTGGTTTGGTCAACACTCTGCTGGCTAATGACCCTGCATCTCTGCGGAAAAACCTCAGGTAGAGTCACAGACAAGTTCTCATGCATGAAAATCCTTCAAGTACAAGCTGCTCTTGTTAACGCAGAAACTCTGGACCAATTCTGAGAAGTTGAAGTTGTTTTAGACTTTATCTCCTCACAGCTGGAAGTACTGAAAATTGCTGCCTGTTTACAGCCCATAAGAAGGCTGAACGCAATGTACTGTAATAATTGGAAGTATTTGTTTAGGATAGTTAAATGTATCTTGCTGTGCTGCTATTGTTGGAGACTAGTTACCAACGGAATAGGTGTCAGGTGTAACGCAACAAGTTTCATTTGCATATCAAATTTGTCTATCGATCACCTGGGTCAAACATAGAGTTTTTCACTGATAGAATCCTCGAGTTGTTAGATAAGAGAGGAAACAAACCAGTCTTCCTATGTGGCGACTTCAACATAGATCTAGGAAATAAGACTGACTCAAATAACATCAGTACTTTCACAAATTCAATGTGTAGTCTAAATTTATTTCCTTTGATATCAAATCCTACGAGAATAACAACGCACAGTTCCACAACAATTGATAATATTTTCACAAATTTAGCAGATGACAATATCATAAGTGGTATTTTGATGACTGATTTGACTGATCATTTACCAGTTTTTACAATTTATAATAAAGAAGATAGTATTACAAGACCGGTTATAAGAACGAAAAAAATATTAAACACATCAAAAAAATCTTTAGATAGATTTAAAGATGACTTGATAAAACAAAATTGGAATGATGTGTATGTGGATGACGTTAACAAATCATATGATGAGTTCATGAAAATTTTGGATGTTTTGTATACAAAAAATTGTGTACAAAAAAATCATACTAAGAAACGTACTATTGATCAACCGTGGATGACGACAGGACTCAGAAACGCATGCAAGAAAAAAAACTATCTGTATTCTTGTTTCTTGAAAAACAGTACTCCTGAGGCGGAAACCAAATATAAAAAGTATAAAAACAAATTAACGGGAATTATAAAAAAACAAAAGAGAGAATATTATAGTGAACTATTAAACAAAACAAGTGGTGACATGAAAGCAACTTGGAGAGTAATGAACAGTGTATTGAACAAACGCAAAAACTGTATGAGCTTGTCTCAGTATTTTGTGGATGAAAATAATGAAATACAAGATGAACATGAAGTTGTAAATGGATTCAATAATTATTTTGTGAACGTGGGACCACACCTTGCAAAAACAATTCCATTAGTTGATAAGGATGTGTGTCACTTAATCGAAGGTTGTGAAAACACTATGTTTCTACAGGAAATTGAGAAGGAAGAAATATTGTTGGTAGTGAAAACTTTTGCTGATAAAAAATCTAAGGACTGGGTTGACATGGACATGACGGTTGTAAAGGACATAATAAGTCTTGTCATCGAACCGTTCACATACATATGTAATTTGTCTTTTTCCACGGGTGTATTTCCTGAAAATATGAAAGTAGCAAAGGTGATCCCTATTTTTAAAAATGGTGACAAATGCGTCTTTAACAATTACAGACCAATATCATTGCTGCCGCAATTTTCCAAAATTCTAGAAAAAATTTTCGTAACCAGATTAGATAAATTTCTTGATAAATTTAATATCTTAAGTGACAGTCAATATGGTTTTCGATCTAAAAATTCCACTTCCATGGCTCTTATGGAACTAATGGAACAAATTACCACAGCCATTGATCAAAAGCAACATTGCATTGGTCTGTTTATTGATTTGAAGAAAGCATTTGACACAATTGACCACACCATTCTCACTAATAAATTAAATAAGTATGGTATTAGAGGACAAGCACTACAGTGGGTGCGTAGCTACTTGAAAGATAGACAACAGTTTGTACAAATTGATGGTATACGATCAAACCTCTGCAAGATCACATGTGGTGTCCCACAAGGCTCAATACTTGGACCTAAGTTGTTTATTTTGTATGTGAATGATCTAGTGAAGGTGTCTGGACTTTTAAAATGTGTTCTCTTTGCTGACGATACAACTTTTTTTTATTCTGGTAGTGATTTAAATCAAATGTCTGAGCTGTTAAAAATGGAGTTTGTTAAACTACAATCTTGGTTTAAATTGAACAAATTATCATTAAACCTGGATAAAACGAATTATATGTTATTTAGTAATAAAAAGAATAATTTGGATTTTTCTTTTAAAATTAATGGTGTTGAAGTTCACAGAGTAAGCGAGGTGAAGTTTTTGGGGGTAGTTATTGATGACAAACTGTCGTGGAAACAGCATATAAATTTAGTTAAACTTAAGTTATCTAGGTCTACTGCGGTGCTTTACAAAGTGAAAGATTTTTTGAATGATAAAGCTATGTATCTGTTGTATAATGCAATTTTTGTTCCACATTTAATTTATTGTGTTGAAGTTTGGGGAAAGGCGTGTAAAACCATCACGAAGCCTATTTTTATTTTACAAAAAAGAGCTGTGAGAATAATTACGAGAAAGCCTTACTGTCATCCGTCGAATGTATTGTTTCAACAACTCAAGTTGTTAAAGTTTTATGATTTAGTTGATTACAACATTTTGTTGGTGATGTATAGAGCGCATAATAATGTACTGCCTTCAAATGTTCAAATTAATTTTGTAAAGAGGATGAGCAGCTACAATCTTAAGGGAACTGAGATTTTTGCTAAACCTCAGTATAGAACAAGCTTAAAGGGACGGTCTGTTTCAATACAGGGAGTTGATTTGTGGAATGGTTTAGGAAATGAAGTTAAATCTGCTAAGTCAGTGCTTGTGTTTAAAAAAATGATCAAAACTAAATTGTTAACAAAATACTAAAAATTTCTTTTTTTAAGTATTACTTGAGTTTTTTGTACATGAAAATGTTAAAATTGAAATGAGTTTTTCTTTTGGATCGATTGCTTAGTGTTACTATTGTTGGAGTGAATTGTTTGTATTTGATTTTGTTTTGTTTTTTGAAAAAAAGGGGCAGGTATAATAAGATTTTTTCTTCTTCCTGCCTCCTTTCATTTTATGTTTTTTTTTCTCTTGTTTTAAATATTTCATGAAAGAAGATTTTTCCTTTTAACAAATGTAAAATGAATAAATAAATAAAAAAAAAAAAAAAAAAAAAAAAAAAAAAATTTCATGCTCAATCATCCAGGTACAAAATCCAATAATGGTCAGTCCGGTCATCTGGACAGTTTCTTTTTGTGGAAAGACGTTTCACACACTATCCGGAGAGCATCTGGAGGATGTCTTGAACCACTATGGCTGTGGCTGCCTGACTGGGAGGAGTCAACGGGGGACAGGACAGCCCCAGAAACCATCTGATCACCAGCAAACTGGTTGGTCCACTAAGGGAGTGTACTGCTTAGTGAAGAAAAGTTTACTTGGGGCTCCTCAAACTGATGAAGCCCTCCGGATAGAGTGCGAAACGTCTTTCCACAAAAAGGATCTGTCCAGATGACCTGACTGATCATTATTGGGTTTCATTTGCATACTTGCCATGAAATTTTCAGACCATTTTCAGCTCTGTTCTCTTACCATTTAAATGTTGTCAAGACTTTAAATGAGGGCGCTGGCTGCTTAAACTGTGTACAAAGTATGCTCCAACTTATTGGGGATGGTCTAGAAAGACAGCCATCTGTTATTATCCCCCTGAAAAGGGCCTTGATCTTCTATCAACTTTAATGTGGACTGAACAGCAAAGTGTACCTCCCACAAATTTTACATCAAAATGATCAGCTCAGCATCGTGATGTGAGCTATTACTTTTATCGGCATTTTGAGTTACAATGGAGTGTTTCCCCTACCATTATAGGGGCGCCCCGCCCCGTCAACAGAACCGAGCGCCCCACCTACCCAACACTCCAGCCACCTATCGGCACTGACATAACGCTAAACTAGCAGCTCGCAATGCAGGTGCACTAGCTAAAAACCTAAAAGCAGCCGCTTCCCTCATGCTGAACACTCACGCTGACACACACACGCACTTGGAAACTGTCGGTACAAACAGCCCCCCCCCCCGGGAGAAAACTCACGTACGAGATGAGCGCCCCGCCATGGCAAGTTATGTAGGGGAAACACTGAAAATTATTTAAAAAAGATAGCTATTTTAAAAGATACTGAGCTGAAATTTGGTGTGTTGGTACCTGACAGGGATGCACAACACGTTCTGAATTCAAATCTAAAAACTCAAGATGGCCGCCCTAAGAGTGAACCCCATCACAGACTACTGTCAAATCAACATAAAAAAAAATGGCCGCAATGTGGCAGTTCCTGTCAAAGTTTCTTCAGGAACTTTCTAGTTTAATATTTATAGTCACACATACAGAGCCTTTAAAGAATGTCTGTTCCTTGGCTGCACTACGTTTTAAAACCTTTTTTTTTTGTCTAAAGGAGTTGTATTTGTATCTTAACAAATGTGTGTTTGTATGTATTTGTGCTTGCTTTTCTCTGCGTTGGGATCATCAGTATTCAGCGCTACGCCGTGATCCCCCTGTCCACCAACTCCGGCCTGATTGGCTGGGTGCCCCACTGTGACACCCTGCATGCCCTCATCCGAGACTACAGAGAGAAGAAAAAGATTTTGCTCAACATTGAACATCGCATCATGCTCAGGGTGAGAATTGGACTTCAAGTGTTCACTTGCTTTGTATCAGTTATTTTGACCTGTACGAATGTGTTTATTTATATTAAAACTTGGTTTTTAGTGACATCAAAGTTGTGGCAACAGTCACAGGATAGATTTTTCTCATTTATGTGTAAATGAGTTTTTTTGTGCCAGCAATTGGTCTCCTTTATAAAAAAAAAAGTAAACTTGTGATTTTGATAATGAGTCATCTGTACTAAATATATTTAATGTAGTCCCAAAACATTTGTTTCCAGAAATCATTTCGTAGAAGAATGGCAATCTTTTCTTTATCAAAACACATTTGCAGACATTGTCACAACTCTGAATTTCCAATTAGTCAAAAGAGAACACACATAATTCTTGTCTAATTGTCACTTTAATTACATTGTAAAGAAAAAGAAAAGTCTCTTATGTTTAGTATTCAAGACAGAGATGGTTAAGACACCTCACACCTCACCATCACCCTCAGCACTGGCTCTCCTCAAGGATGTGTGCTGAGCCCTCTTCTGTTCACTCTGCTCACATATGATTGTACAGCCACACATCCAGGCTGTCATATTGTTAAGTTTGCAGATGATACAGCTGTGGTGGGATGCATCACAGATAATGATGAATCCAGCTACAGACAGGAGGTGGAACATCTGGAGAGCTGGTGCAAAGAGAACAACCTTCACATGAATGTGAAGAAGACGAAGGAGATGATTGTGGACTTCAGAAGGAACAAACACACCCACACCCCACTGTATATAGGTGGATCTGCGGTGGAGGTGGTCTCCAGCTACAAGTACCTGGGTGTACACTTGAATGATAACCTCAGCTGGAGCAATAACACCACCAGCCTGATCAAGAAAGGACATCAAAGACTCTACTTCCTCAGACGGCTGAGACGAGCTGGTCTGAGAAGCTCAGTCCTCACCTCGTTCTACAGGTGTGCAGTGGAGAGCGTCCTGTGCTCCAGCATCAACGTGTGGCATGGAGGCTGCACAGTTGCAGAGAGGAAAGCTCTACAGAGAGTGGTGAAGGCTGCACAGAAGTCTGTGGGAGTCAGTCTCCCCACCATCACAGACATTTACACCTCCAGATGCAGAAAAAGAGCCACCTGCATCATGAAAGACCTCACTCACCCAGCACACTCACTCTTTGCACCACTCCCCTCGGGACGGAGGTTGAGGAGCATCAAATGTAGAACCACTAGACTGAGGAACAGCTTCTACCCTGAGGCTGTCAGACTCATGAATAAATAAATAATAAGAATAAACACTGCAAAATGTCACATCATGTTGATACTGATCTGTTTCTTGTTGCTGCGTTCATCTGTGACCATCTGCTCATAATGACTCATGTTCGTGCTGCTGTTTATAATGATGTTTTTCTACTACATTAGGGCTTAGTGTATTACTAGCTGATGTCTCTCTTAGTTAATCCTAGATGTTATTATTGTTTTTCTCTTGCATTTGTTGTTGGATGTAACTGGGACCCTGTGTACATAATCTCGTTTTCAACACATGTACTACATGCGGTGCAAATGACAATAAATTCTCTCTGACTCTGACTCTGATTTGCAATGAATGTTTTTTGACAGAAACACTAGAACCGGCATCGCAACAAGACTTACTTTAAAGGATGAGACTTTTTGGTCCCAGCTGTGTTCATCCACGACTCAATGGGGGAAAATAATTAGCAAATATTGTTTAAAGACCGTGTAAAGTGAATTTCAATATTTTCTTAAATAAACATTATAAATGTCATAATTGTAATGTTGTAAATGAGTAAAAAGTCTCAAAATTGTAGCTCAATTCATTTTGGAGTTATAGAGCAAACTGTGTATAAACATATTTCTGTTTCAGGATTTTTTAAATGTGACCGCGTTTCGTCACGCGGTCCTCATTAGTATAGCCCCACCCCCTGCAGCTCCAGCCGTATAAATTCGCCTCGGTGGAGCCGTTCACTCGCGAATCGCAGATAGCATCAGATAGCAATAGCATAGATATTTTGTTCATTGTTAGCTAGCTAATCAATTATGCCTCGTTCGTGCATCTTCCCTGGATGTCGCAATGGTCAGGGCACCCGTACAAATAATAACATGTTTTTATACCGCGTGGTTTTATACCGAGTATCTGTAGTGCCTGGATAGGTCAATGGATAAAGCGCTTGCCTTCCGTCCCAAACTCCACGGGTTCAATTCCCGCATGGTACAACTCTTTTTTTTTTATTCATTCCAGATTAAAAACACACAAGAAAACTATTTACAAAAACAGCGTAACTCTTGGAAAAAGTAACTGCTGTTACAGAATTCAGATAAAAACAGAGCAGGTTTACTGGCTCTGCTGTCTGCCTCTCCACTGTGGGACACGAGCAGGACACGAGCGCAGCTGCGCTGAAACCACGCCCACGCACTGACACGCCCCCAGCGTTCCAGGGCAAGGCAAAATCATGTTTTTTCATGATTTTTGAGACTTAATTTTATAAGGTAAACAATGTTTTTAATCAGTCAGATTTATATGGGTGATTAATAACACATATTTATGCCATGTGACAAACTAAAAACACACATTTAATTTCACTTTACACGGTCTTTAACAGTTTACAGACCAAAACATCATTTATAAAAGATTTGCTGTTTTCTGGTTTTGTTGAGTGCCTTTAAGCACTCTGCCTTTTACCAAAGAAACCTCACCCATTAGTCCTCAATGACTATAGACCTGTTGCCCTGACATCCCACATCATGAAGGTCCTAGAGAGACTCCTGTTGGTCCACCTGACTAAACAAACAAGCACATATCAGGACCCACTGCAGTTTATCAAAGTCAAAGTAAATTAGTAAATTGACGTGACAAGACGTTAACATGTCTTGCTATTAGCTGTTCAATAAAGCTGAGTTCGCCAAGCTACCTCGTGAGTCCACCGCCTGTTCTTCTCAGAAGCAGCCGTTCATGCAGCTAACAGCACGACATGTTAACGTCTCGTGTCACACTCAGTCAACAACTAAAACACACACACTGCGCATGCTCAGTCTACACTGGCTACGGCAACCCAACTGGGACATATCACCACATCTCCCCCTTTTAGCAGGAAACACACATGTTTCTAAACTCCCCTGTATATAACATCCGAACACTAGGACGTTGGGGTAGACTGCCCTCGGTCCACAGCAACGTAGGGATTATTCTGCCCTCGATAGTTGCTGTTCCTATTAATTCGGTGAACAACTAAACATTTTTCCCGTTACAATTTACTAGTCAATTGACTAATTATCGGTGTGGTCTTGGAGTTGAAGATGCCATCATACACCTGCTTCAACAAACTCACTGTGATATAGAAAAGGCAGACAGCTGTGAGAGTCATGTTCTTTGATTTCTCCAGCGCATTTAACACAATCCAGCCTGATCTGCTTTGTCAGAAACTCCAGAAGACTCAGGTGGTGGCCTCAACAATCACCTGGATTAAGACTACCTGACAAACAGACCACAGTTTGTGAGATTGAATGGGTTGTGTGTCTAACCAGGTGGTCAGTAGCTCAGGAGTACCACAGGGGACTGTACTCTCACCATTCCTTTTCACTCTGTACACCTCAGATTTCCAGTACAAAACAGACTCCTGTCATCTGCAGAAATATTCAGATGACTCTGCAGTGGTCGGGTGTATCAGAGATGGACAAGAAGCTGAGTACAGGGAACTGGTGGACCACTTTGTGGCGTGGTGTGGAAACAATCATCTTGTCTTGAATGTGAACAAAACAAAGGAGATGATGAGTTCAGGAGAAACAGGAACAGGTCCAACCTAATTTCCATCATGGGAGAAGAAGTGGCTGTGGTGAAGTATACAGTAAATACCTTGGGGTTCACCTGGACAACAAACTGGACTGGAGATGCAACAGTGAAGCGTCTACAAGAAGGGACAGAGCAGACTACTTCTTGAGGAAGCTGAAGTCCTTCAGTGTTTGCAGCAAGATGCTGCATATCTTCTATAAGTCTGTTGTAGAGAGCTCTATCTCTTCTGCCATCATCAGCTGAGGTGGCAGCCAGAGCAAGTGACTTAAAAAAGATCAACAAGCTCATAAAGAAGGCTGGTTCAGTTCTGGGGACTCCTCTAGAACCTTTGGAGACGATTGTCCAAAGAAGGTTTATTCATAAAATGAAGAACATTATAGACAACCCTGAGCATCCTCTTCATCAGACTGTCATCCAACAACAGAGTCTTCAGTCAGAGGCTTCTTCAGATCTGTTGTAGGACAAATCACTACAAGAGATCCTTCCTGCCCACAGCCACCAGCATCTAGAACAACTCTTAATGAAACCAGGATGAAGAGCTACAACATCATTTAATTTCCCTCTGGGATTAATAAAGTATTTTTGAATTCAATTCAATTGAAGTGAAGCTCAGCCCTTCCAAATGACGACACTGAGTGAACCTCTGCTTCGGAGCCAAGATGGTGTAGTGGCAGGGCTTTTGACTTGGGACCCGAAGGACGCGGGTTCGCGTCCCGGCCACTACACACCTTGGGGTGTCTATGAGTGCACACCTAATTCTCCAGCTCCCCGAGCGCTTTCTGGCTGCTCACTGCACCACCTGGTGGTGGTTGGGTTAAATGCAGAAGACCAATTTCGTCTGTGCATGGGAAACATACACAGATGACAGACAAACACATTATTATTATTATTATTACTGGGAGGTTTCTGGCTGCTAAAATCATCTACTTGCTGTGCAAAACCAAAAATTTGACTGAAGACGAACTAAAAAGGACAGAGAAGTCTTGAATGTTGTATCAAAGAGTTGTAAAACATTAAAAACATGAAGCAAATGAGCTTTTCAGTTTCAAAAACCTTGTGATATTATGAAAAACATGTCCCTGTTCAGATTTAATGAAATAATCAAAACAACACTTCTAGTCAATATAACTTCTTAGTTTCAGTGTTATTAATATATTATTTTTAATGAAATATAAGGTGTGAAAATAGTTGCTAACCTTTACAAACCAGAGCAGTGAAACTGTAGTTATTAAATGTTGACGTGCGCATGTCAAACATTTCCCCCTCCAGTTCTAATTTAAATACAACTCTTGTTTCTGCATGTATTTTAAATGTTATTTATGGAGGTGATTTTCCTTCTGGAAATGACTTGCTCCTTTTGGGGGTTTGTTTTGTTCATAGTGGTTTCTTTTAAGTGAAAATTGCCACCATCCTGCTGTGACGTGATGATATGTAGAACAAAGTCACTCTGGTGGTGACAGCTCGAGTTAAAGCATGAGCGTTCTGTTTTTTATGATTCCCTTGAGCTCTTTTTCATTTTTCTGTTTTTTAATCTGCTGTTTTCAGTGCTGTGGCAGCAAGTCTTGGATAAAGAGTTCAAACGATGCGTGTGTGTGTGTTTCTAAATGTGTGTATTTCAGATGGCACCAGACTACGACCACCTGACGCTGATGGAGAAGGTGGAGGTGTTTGAGCACGCCGTCAACAACACTGCTGGAGACGACCTGGCCAAACTCTTGTGGCTGAAGAGCCCCAGCTCGGAGGTGTGGAGCCCCACTTCTTTAAACTCTCTGGGGAGGGGAAGGGGGTGGATTGAGGGTACTTGCTCTTTTCAGTGCCCATCCTCAAATTTTAGTGACTTGTGGGTAAATGGAGCTACTGTATGGATTTAGAAATGATCATTTACCCTGTGAGACGCCCTGCCACTGGCTGGAACTAGTTTTCATTCAACCTTTATTTATACTGGTTAATCCCAAATTAATCTGGTATACAGTAGTCCCTCGATTATCGCGGGGGTTACGTTCTGCACACCCCCGCAATAAGTGAAAAACCACGAAGTAGAAACGCTATATATATTTTAGTATTTATATATATTTTAAGACTTTATAAACCCTTCCCACACTCTTGCAATGTTCTAAACTCTTAAACCATAATTTTAACAACATACTGTACATGTATGTACTGCACAGTAGCTACTGCAAAATTTTATATGAGGAATTCACCAGCCTTTGTTTAGTTCTGGTCCAGTTCTGATTGGCTCTCTACAGCCGCTGAGCACCAGACCTCTTTAGAGAGAGCCAGACCTACGGAGAGCCAGCACAAAACCACACAATGGTCCAGATCGAGTCCAAATAATCCAGAGGGATCCGGAGGAAAAAAGTCTGGGTGAGCTCCGGAGAAGACACCGGACCTCCAAGGAACACCTCCCCGCTCGAGAGGCTTCCTGGGCCTCAGCTTGACCAATGAGGCTGGAAGTAGTTCTGGTCCGGTTCTGATCAACTCTCTGCATCTACTGAGTTCTGGGGACTCCTCTGGAACCTTTGGAACCTGAAGTCACTGTGAATAAGGACCGAACTTTTTATTCAGGTTCGGATTGGATCAAAGCTTCCCCTCCATTTCAGCAGAAAGCAGCGGCCGGAAGCACTATTGGCTTCTGGGTAATGTAGTTCTTTGGGACTGGCACTACAGTGTAGGCTTATAGAAAGAAAACTACAAAATGGTGGCACCTGTCCAAAGTATTGTTTTTTGTGAACTTTTTATCTGTACTGTCCCAGTCACGTGACTAATATTAAAGTTGACAATCTTTGAAAATCTGTGAAGTAGCGAGTCCATGAAGTAACGAGGGACTACTGAACTGGGTTTTAGATTCGACTCTCAAAAGCACTGATTTTAGTAACAAACCCACAAATACAATCCATTTTTGGTTTATTCTCCATTTGTAAACTTTTTCTTGTCTCGCTCATAATTTCTGATTTGCTCAGATTAATATAGTGAAACGTTGTACATATATGCATTATCACAGAGTTGGTGTCGCGTGCACTTTTACTGTTCATACTGCATTGTTCTCTGTTGTTATAAAGACATTTAAAGATCTCTCATAAATCAGGTGTCACTTCTCTTCCGCAGGTGTGGTTCGACAGGAGGACTAACTACACTCGCTCCCTGGCTGTGATGTCCATGGTGGGCTATATTCTCGGCCTGGGTGACAGGTGAGATTCTCACTAAAAGATCAAAGTTCACACCATCTTTAAAAGTTTGTGTTGAAAGTAATAATGAGGTTTTGTTTTTCAGGCATCCATCCAACTTGATGTTAGACCGGTTAAGTGGCAAGATCCTTCACATTGACTTTGGAGACTGTTTTGAAGTAAGAGGAGATTTTCTTTCACTACTTTTAGAGTACATTATTTTTATTTTTGCCAAACTTCTCCTTCACATTGCATTAAACAGGTGGCAATGACCAGAGAAAAGTTCCCTGAAAAGATCCCGTTCAGACTGACGAGGATGCTCACCAACGCTATGGAGGTATCAATCACTTTTAACAACTTCCTGTGGGATCGATAAAGTTTTATCTTATCTTAATGCTGCTGTAAACACTGTGAAGGGATTGTTTTATGAATTTAATGGGTATGGGCTTGTTGAAACATTCAAATATCATACAAAGTGGTAAAGTCCCCAGTGATAAACTCCACAAATGTTCTTTTATTATCCAGTCTGAGCTGCTTTTTCTACGTCTGACAAGCAAAAACTGAAAAATTGGTCTTTACTAAAAGTTTTATTCCAATTCGTGACTCAGTGGGTCTTGCACTTGATAAGGAAAGAAGAAAGGGAATTAAAAATTAATGCATGAAGAAATAGGATACAGCTTTGTAAGAACTTTATCTCTGAGGCCTTATGAAGCTTCTTTTTTAGTTTTTAATGTTCTAAAGTAAGCTAAAACTTTCAAATACACCCATCTGTTTTCAATAAAGATGGAAACCTTTGATGATGAAGAGGTTTGTATTTGTGTCTGTGTGCGTGTCAGGTGACAGGTTTGGATGGGAACTACAGGATCACGTGTCACACGGTGATGGAGGTGTTGCGGGAGCACAGGGACAGCGTCATGGCTGTTCTGGAGGCCTTTGTCTACGACCCCCTGCTCAACTGGAGGCTCATGGACAGTAAGGACCTGATTAAACTAGTCTTTAAACTCACACATACATCAGACAGTATTTACGTGTTAATTCTGGTTCCTACTGGTATGTGCAGCAAAAAATGTCTTCTGCACTAATCAAACTACTACTATGAACCCACAACAAACTCACTCCCACAAGCAGCACACTTCCACAGTGGACCAACCAGTTTGATGGTGCTCAAATGGTTTCTGGAGTCCACCCTCTCCACCGTCGACTCCTCTGAGGCAGCCATAAACAAAGTGGTTCAAAACATCAAAGTTCATGCTCATTAATACAGGTAGAAAATCCAACAAAGATTCCAACAGAAACCATCTTATCACCATCAAACTGGTTGGCCCACTACAGGAGTGTGCTGCTTGTGGGACTTAGTTTGTTTGTGGCTCCTCGGACTGATGAAGTCCTTTGGATGAAGGACGAAACATTTCAACAACAAAAAACAACAACAACAACAAAAAAGAAACCGTCCAGAGGACCTCAGTTGACTTTGTTGGAAAAACATTTTTTATTTACCGGTAT
>JBBPBX010002454.1:38279-64994 GCA_038048925.1 Garcialebias charrua
ACCAGTGGTGGGCACGCTAATTAAAAAATTAGTTCCACAATTTCTAAAACGCTTATTAATTTTTTTAGGTCCACAATTTCAAAAGCACAAATGTCTTATGAAAATTAGGGGAAGCTAATCTAATCCGCTATTTATATATTTCTATATTATATATATATTTATATATAGCCGGCAGCGTTATCAATATTTGCACTACACTGCCAACTGAAAAGTAACAAAAATGATCCTAAAAGGATGAAATTACAAAAATCAAAGGATTTATTTAATACTTTACGTACATATATTCTATTCGGCCACGAAATTAACAAAAAATAGAATGATCTTTTAATCCCTAAAACCACGTTTAAATCTCAAATACACGGGTGTGTCGCCACCGCATTTATACATAGTAACCCAAATACATGAAACTAACGACTCGCCGTCGAATGGTCGACACAAAACGCACAATAAAATCATCCGGCCACGTTAATTTGGCTTGAAACAGCGGGGTTCTCTACGGATTTATCCATTAGTAACCCAGCACTACCGGCAGACACAGCGTTAGCGTCTATAGGTAGTCAACAGATTTAATGAAAAGTAACTAAAATACATAAAAATAACGACTCACCGTCAAATGGTCGACACAAAACCCTCAATAAACTCCTCCGGCCACGTTAATTTGGCTTGAAACAGCGGGGTTGTCTGCGGATTTATCCAAGTACCCAGCACAACCAGCTAGCCACAGAACTAGCCCTCGAGTTCACGACTGACCCGGAAGATGTCAAGATGGAATAGTCCATTTTTAGTAGGGGGATAAAGAAATCGACCGTTTTTTATTGCGTATTTAATGATCGTTTTCATCGTAACTATAATTATTTTTATGTTAAATGTACATTAACAAGCAGGATCAATGTTAGTGATGTAGGTGACTGCACGGGGCGAGGCGGGGCCGGGGCCACTGCTGAAATGGGACCCCCAGGCATTTACCTACATGGTCTGTTCTCAGCTCTGCCCCCCTCCCCCTCACACCCTTCCTCCTCTCTGCTGTTTACGGTGGGGAAAAAGGTAAAACAAGCAGCATAAGAGCTTGTAAATAAGTTTATTGGTTTTTACTGATAGATAATTAGTTATTAGCGGTACTGCATTTTAAATAAAAATAGCACAAATCCGCTTATGAATTATAAAAGTTAGTCAATTCACAAAAACGCTGACAAAAAGTTTAGGTCCACTGTAAGCGGATTAGCGCTTTAGCGCTACCTAGCGTTCATGCGCCCACCACTGCTCGTCACACTCGGGCGCTCATATGGGTGCCCAATACATGTCTCTCTTGGGTGGTGGGTCCTCGTGACTCAATGAGACATAAATAATAATAAAAAAAGTTAAAAACAATTGACCAATGGAATTACCGAACAGGTCACAGTGAACCAATGAAACTTGGTTTCATTGGTCATATGTGTGACGACGTTTTTCTGAGGCTATTCAATTCTGACACTTAAAAAGACGACTTTAGTGGTTTTAGTGCACAGGAGGAAGATGAACATAGTGATCAATGACTTTTCCTGGCAGGCTACTGTATTTATTTATTTATTTTTAACCAGCCATGTTACAGGCACTGTTCAGGAAAAAAAAATCTACATTTACTGTACATATTTGTGTATGTTACTGGTAAGTATTTGATTAAAAGTTGTTTTTTTTAATCTTTCCTTGTAAATATCTCATGTTAGAACGTGAACACCCGTGGCTTATATGCAAGTGCGGCCTATATATGTACAATTTTTTTATTTTTAAATTTATTGGGCGCTGCTCATGTTCAGGTGCGCTCAATAGTCTGGGAATTACGGTATATTACACCTAGCTGTACCATGTGTACCTTCTTTTTATTTATCACTGCTATGCTATCCTACCTAATATTTTTTAAAGACATTTTGTTTGTTTTTTCTTTTTACTTCTAGGTGCCCATTTTGGTGAAGAACTGTCTCTTTCAGCCGAGGGTACTTTTCACATTTCTTTCCCACGGATAAACTAAGGAGCACTCAACAAATCGTCTCACTGAAAAAATGTCCTTGAGCCACACTACACAGCCTCAATGATGTTTTTTTTTTTTCTGCTGTAAATGTGTAATTTCATAGCGGCACTCTGAGATGATGAAGTACTTAAAAGATCTTTGTTTTTTCACTATCGTAATTTAATACTGTAAACGATATTCATAGCTTTAAAGGACTTTGCTACTGTTTAACTTCATAATGATTTGCTAAAAAACTTTCTGTAGTGGCCATATTGTGATAATTTAATGTATTTCTTATTTTACACAGGCTTCTTACCAACTTAACAGTTTAATATATTTTTCTGTCCTTTACCAATGTAAGCCTCTTTTAAGGTTACATGTGAACAGATGTAAGAAAAGTTTGATGTGAAACGATCATAATGTACTTTAAGGCCATTAAACTCTGTACAGTTAACACTGGGACTGTGATGTGTTTAATTTGCCTTTTATATCACTTTATGATGTAAAATTACCATTTTAGTCAATTTGGTCAACTCTAAATGACGTGAAATCTCTTGTAATGTTGTGAGATCTCACACAATCTGTTTGCTCTTGAGGATGACTCAGCTATTTAAACCCTACATTTAGCTCAACATCTGAAGAAATTAATTGTAGCCATTCCATTATGTTGGCTAAGGTTGGTTAGCTGTGGTGGCCATCTAGGCGTTGATTGATAATGAAAAGTAGTTTTGAGTATTAAAACACCATTTTACAGATTCTGTTAACTCTTTAAAATGATAAAAAGTGTGCTGGTTTGCCTCCGTCCCCCACAGAGGGGCACTCTCACTCCTACTAAGATCCCCCTCCCTCTGCTCAAGGAACCCAGTAGGTCAGACATGATGAGACTGGACCAGTTTTCATCTTGAAACCAGGAAACTAAATTCTAAAATACTGAACATTTGCTCTTGAGCTGAGCTGAGATTGCTGGTTCTAATAGCAGCTGGTTTTTAACTGAACAAAAATATACCGGTAAACGCAACACTTTTTGTTTGTGCTCCCATTTTTCATGCGCTGAACCCAAAGATGTACGACTTTCTCAGTGCACACAAAGGGCCCTTTCCCCTTAATAGGACATGGAGGTAGTTGGAGTGAGGACAGAGGATGCAGAGGACAGAGGAGACGAAGGAGGATGATTCGCTGTGGCGACCCCTGAAGAGGGAAAAGCAGAAACAAGATTACAGTATTCATAAATTTGTGTAAATCTGTTAGTGAGCACTTTGCCGAGACAATCCATTCACCTGACAGGTGTGGCGTATCAAGATGCAGATTAGACATCACAATTATTGTACAGGTGTACTTGAGGCTGACCACAATAAAAGGCAGCTCTAAAATGTGCAGTTTTATCACACAGCACAGATGTTGCACGTTTTGAGGGAGCGTGCAGTTATGCTGACTTCAGAAATGTCCACCAGAGCTGTTGCCTGTGAATCGAATAATAATGAATTTAATTTGTAACGCACTTTTCATTAACAAAAATCTCAAGTGCTACAAGGTGCTACTAAAATCAATGAGCAAATAAAAACAAGTGATAAAATCAATGATAAAATAAAAAAAACTAATAAAATCAACTAAAAACAATGATATTATCAACTAAAATCAGAGATAAAATCATGTGGAGGCAGAGTAGGCTTGCTTAAAAAGAAAGGTCGAATGTCCATGTCTCTACCATGGTGTTTCAGGGAATTTGACAGTACATCCAACCTGCCTCACAATCACAGACTGTGTAGCCACACCAGCCCAGGACCTCCACATCCAGCATCTTCACCTTCAAGATCATTGAGGCCAGCCACCCGGACAGCTGCTGCAACAATCTGTTTGCATAACCAAATAATTTCTGCACAAACTGTCAGAAACCGTCTCAGGGAAGCTCATCTGCATGCGTGTCCTCATGGGGTCTCCACCGGACTGCAGTTCATCGTCATAACTGACTTGAGTGGGCAAATGCTCAGATTGGATGGCGTATGCTCGTTGGAGAAGTGTTCTCTTCACGGATGAATCCCAGACTTCACTGTACAGAGCAGATGTCAGAATTATGGCATTGTGTGGGTGAGCGGTTTGCTGATGTTCAACGTGAATCAAGAGGCCCATGGTGGAGGTGAGGTTATGGTATGGGCAGGCATATGGACAACCAACAGGCTCGTGTGGTTACACATGATCTGCAGTTGTGAGGCCAGTTGGATGTATTGCCAAATTCTCTGAACATGGACATTCCTGCAGTCAGCCTGCTCATATACATTCCGTCAAAACTTGTGACGTTGTGCTGTGATAGAGCGGCCTTTTATTGTGGTCAGCCCAAGGCGCACCTGTGCAATAATCATGCGGTCGAATCAGCATCTTGATATGCCACACCTGTGAGGTGGATGGATTATCTCAATAAAGAAGTGCTCACTAACAACTAATTTGTGAATAATATTTGAGAGACATTTGTGTACATGGAAAAAGTCTTAAATCTTTGAGTTCAGCTTGTGAAAAATGGGAGCAAAACCAAAAGTGTTGCGTTTATATTTTTGTCCAGCGTATTTCTTGTCATCTTGCAGCTGTGCTGAGATGCATGCGTTTACTCTGCCGGACTAAAACTGAATCCGGTGGTGCAAATTGCAGAGGCGGCTCTGGAGACGGCGATTAATTTGGCTTCCTGTACTGGTTTCTGTTGAGCACAAGGTAGCCGCTGTTTTAGTTTCGCTCATTGCTATTCTCCCGCTAATTTCTCCATTTATTTCTCCCCTACTTTCTCCTCTGAAGGTTAATTACTTATAGATAGTTAAGGATTAGAGATCAACAAAAGGCAGCCCATTGATCTCTTCCCTCCATGCCCACCTCTGCAATGTCACACTCTTTACACATTGGAACAGAGGCCTGGTGATTATCTGTTCGCATCGATCCATCCTCCTCTGTTTTCCCTCGCTTTTTACCCTCCCTTGCTTCCTTTGACTCCACTCTGTCACTTTCCTTCCCTCCTGCTACCAGAACCTCATTATTGAAAATGTGACTTTTCATACTCGGTGCCACCATCCCTGTTGTTCTCTCTCTCATTTAATTTGTTTGTATTTTTTTTTCTTCCTTTTAGTCTTTCAAGTCTGGTGAGGGGCAGGCGAGTCAATAGCGTAAGTTAAATAGGCTGCATTGATTGTTAGAGGGATTTAGCTGTTTACCAACTGTGGAAATGGGCTCGGGCAGCAGAAAAACAGCCCAGGTGTCTGTGTGTAGCAAGTCGATGGTGACAAATGATACTCATTGGGGTGACAATGCTCCCAAAATGAGAGCAGGTGAAAGGCTTTGGCAGTGGAGGCTGGGGATGCAAGAGGTCGCGCTCCATCAGGCTTTCAGGCTGTTGCATGAAGCTGTCCAGACCTGGCAACCTGGGCCAAAACATTTAGAATGATGGGTTCGAGCAATTCATTCACTCTAACATGCTTCCCAACTGGGACCAGAGCCTTTTGCTCTTGCATGTTAAGTTTTTCTTACCCCCCCCCTTCATCTTGTGTTCAAGCTCCCCTTCGGATCTTTTTCCACATCCGTGCACTCTCTTTAGCGTCCCACAACCCCTCGAGATTTTTTTTATAAATGCTCCTTCCACTCTCACCGTGTCTCGAATGCAGTCGTACAAAAACCAAAGGACACTTGAAGGAAAGAGGTTTCTTGCTAGTAAAAAAACAAAACAAAAAAAAAACTAATGAAAAGTTGGATTTTTCAATACATTATGAACGCCTGGCTTTAGAAATTAGGTGGGAAAATGGCATTACAAACTGTAAGTAATACTGACAATAATCAATATTTGGTAGCCAACAAGGAGTAAAAGGAGGTTGTGAAATTATAACAGAATGCTTAACTGAAAGTAACATATTTACCTTGAGATTGAGTTCGTTTGTAAATAAAAAAATAAAAAAATATATACCATAATCTGTTACCTAAAGCCTTGAAATAACTGTTACGGACAGAAAGATACAAAGATCTATAGAGATGTCCTCATTATAATAATAATAATAATACTTTTATTTAAAAGCGCCTTTCAGGACACCCAAGGACACTTAACAAACCAATACAGTTCAAAGTCAAAGTCAACTTTATTGTCAGATCTGCAATATGTACTGTACAGGACATACACAGGACCGAAATTGCGTTTCTCTCAGTCCCTCGGTGCAACAGTAAACATCTAAACATTGAAACACTGAAACATATAATAATAGACATAAGCATAAAATAGTAAAACTAACACTGTCCTGAGTTTTTTGCATAGTGGTATAAGAGTATGAAAATTTACACCAACTCTAAAACTAAAACATTAAACATTTAATGAACATAATACTGTCCTGAGTTTTTGCATACTAGTATAAAAAAAGAGTATAAAAAGTATAACTAAAATAAACTAAAGGTTTCTAGCATTGACATTTGCAAAGTGGCAAAGCAGCGTATGAGTTAATGTACACAGTATATGTATGAGGTAGTAGTTGATGTTGTTATAGAGGCAAAAAGTGGCATATGCAGTAAGGCACATTGGGCATCCCTAAGTAAGACCGTTCAGAGCACACTGTATATGTATCAGCAGTGGTGTAGATATTAGAGTAGTGTAAATGTAAACAGTAGTAATTACATGTAAGCAGTAGTAAAAAAAGTAAACAGTATTAATAAATGTAAACAGAGAATGTAAACAGTATTATGATTATAGGCAGTGATGTAATACAAACATTAGTGCAAGTATGAGAAGTAGTGCAAACTGTATGAGCACATGACCGAGAGTTTAGTGAATAACCCGTTTGATGACACAGAGTCCAGTGTTAAAATCTTTGTGTTTTGTGGTAATGTGTGAGAAAGTTTTAGTGTTAAGGCAGTTCAAATGGGAGGGGGGGCAGAGCAGGCAGAGTGTTTAGCATCCTGACTGCCTGATGAACAGAGCTGTCTCTCAGTCTGCTGGTTCGAGCCTGGAGACTCCTCAGTCTCCTTCCTGATGGCAGCAGTCTGAAGCAGCTGTGTAGTGGGTGTGTGGGATCACCTGCCATGCGGTGGGCTTTCCGAGTGAGGCGTTTGCTGTGTAAGTCCTGCAGTGAGGGCAAGGAGGTGCCCACGATCTTCTCAGCTGCTCTCACAATGCGCTGGAGGCTCTTGCGGCAGGATGCAGTACATGCACCAAACCACACAGTGATGCAGCTGGTCAGGACACTTTCTATGGCACCTCTGTAGAAGGTGCTCATGATGGGGGTTGAAGCTCCAGCCCTTTTCAGCTTGCGGAGAAAGTAGAGACGCTGGTGAGCCTTCTTTGCCAGTGCTGCAGTGTTCCTGCTCCAGGACAGGTCCTTTCGAGACGTGCACTCCCAGGAACTTGGTGCTGTCTACTCTCTCCACTGCGGTGCTGTTGATGGTCAGAGGGGCATGCTGGGCATCCCTCTTCCTGAAGTCCACAACAATCTCCTTTGTCTTCTCCACGTTGAGAGTGAGATTGTTGTGTCCGCACCACAAGGCCAGGCGGCTCACCTCGTTCCTGTAGTCCGTCTCATCGTTGTTGCTGATGAGACCCACCACTGTTGTGTCGTCCGCAAACTTGATGAAGTGGTTGGAGCTGTATGATGGTGTGCAGTCGTGTGTTAGCAGGGTGAATAGAAGGGGGCTCAGCACACATCCTTGTGGGGCCCCTGTGTTCAATGTGATGGTGCTAGATGTGTTACTCCCGACTCGTACTGTCTGTGGTCTCCCGGTCAGGAAGTCTAGCAGCCAGTTACACATTGAGGTGTTCAGCCCCAGACTGTCCAGTTTAAGGATGAGCTGTTGGGGGATGATGGTGTTAAATGCCGAGCTGAAGTCGATGAACAACATTCTAACATAGGAGTCCTTCGTGTCCAGATGTGTGAGAGCTGTGTGAAGGGCAGAGGAGATGGCATCGTCGGTTGAGCGATTAGGTCGGTATGCAAATTGGAAGGGATCCAGGGAGTCAGGGAGGACAGATGTGATGCTTTTCATGACTAGCCGTTCAAAGCACTTCATCAGGATGGGGGTGAGTGCTACTGGGCGATAGTCATTGAGGCATGCGGGCGTTGCCTTCTTTGGGACAGGGATGATGGTGGTGGCTTTGAAACAGGTGGGGACGATGGCCTGGCTCAGTGAGATGTTAAAGATGTCCGTGAAGACCGCT
Organism: Garcialebias charrua; assembly: GCA_038048925.1. Taxonomy (NCBI): domain Eukaryota; kingdom Metazoa; phylum Chordata; class Actinopteri; order Cyprinodontiformes; family Rivulidae; genus Garcialebias; species Garcialebias charrua. The sequence continues at coordinate 46,427 of JBBPBX010002454.1, forward strand.
GCGAGTTCCCCTGCACAGTCCTTCAGCACACGACCAGGTATGTTGTCAGGACCAGAGGCCTTCCGGGCGTTAATCTTGATGAATGATCGCCTTACGCTGTCTGAGGACAGCGTCAGCACCTGGCCATCAGGAGAGGGGGGGAGTTTATGTGCTGGTGTGCTGTTACTTGCCTCGAACCGAGCAAAGAACTCATTCAGTTCATTCAGCGCAGAGGCTGAGCTGTCACAGGTCTGGGGGGGTGGTTTGTAGTTTGTGATGGTCTGTATTCCCTGCCACAGACTGCGTGTATCCCTGCTGTCCTTGAAACGGTGAGCTATTTTCCCAGAATACTGCCTCTTTGCCTTTCTGATGCCCCGGTCCAGGTTGTTTCTGGCTGCCCTCAGGCCCACCTGATCTCCCGCTTTGAAGGCAGCATTCCTGGCTTTCATGAGTCTGTGAACCTCAGCTGTCAGCCATGGCTTCTGGTTAGCCCGAACAGTTCAAACATTATCAGCGACAAATTGAAATATAAAATACATAAAGATAATAAAATGCAAAATAGTAAAAATACAAGCCCAAAACCAGAAAAGTTGGCACGTTGTGCAAATCGCAAATAAAAACAGAATACAATGACTTGCAAATCTTTTTCAACCCATATTCAACTGAATAGAATGCAAAGACAATATATTTAATGTTCGAACGGAGAAACTTTATTTTGTTTTGCAAATAACCATTAACTTAGAATTCAATGGCAGCAACACATTGCAAAAAAGTTGGCACAGGGACATATTTACCACTGTGTTACATCGCCTTTCCTTTTAACAACACTCAGTAAACGTTTGGGAACTGAGGAGACCAATTTTTGAAGCTTTTCAGGTGGAATTCTTCCCCATTCTTGCTTGATGTACAGCTTAAGTTGTTCAACAGTCCGGGGTCTCCGTTGTCGTATTTTACGTTTCATAATGCGCCACACATTTTCAATGGGGGACAGGTCTGGACTGCAGGCAGGCCAGGGGAGGACCCGCACTCTTTTGCTACGAAGCCACGCTGTTGTAACACGTGCAGAATGTGGCTTGGCATTGTCTTGCTGAAATAAGCTGGGGCGTCCATGAAAAAGACGTCGCTTGGATGGCAGCATATGTTGCTCCAAAACCTGTATGTACCTTTCAGCATTAATGGTGCCTTCACAGATGTGTAAGTTACCCATGCCTTGGGCACTAATGCACCCCCATACCATCACAGATGCTGGCTTTTGAACTTTGCGCCTATAACAGTCCTGATGGTTCTTTTCCTCTTTGGTCCGTAAGACACGACGTCCACAGTTTCCAAAGACAATTTGAAATGTGGACTCATCAGACCACAGAACACTTTTCCACTTTGCATCAGTCCATCTCAGATGAGCTCGGGCCCAGCAAAGCCGGCGGCGTTTCTGGATCTTGTTGATGAATGGCTTTTGCTTTGCATAGTAGAGCTTTAACTTGCACTTACAGATGTAGCGACGAACTGTAGTTACTGACAGTGGTTTTCTGAAGTATTCCTGAGCCCATGTGGTGATATCTTTTACACACTGATGTCGGTTTTTGATGCAGTACCGCCTGAGGGATCGAAGGTCACGGGCATTCAATGTTGGTTTTCGGCCTTGCCCCTTACGTGTAGTGATTTCTCCAGATTCTCTGAACCTTTTGATGATATTACGGACCGTAGATGGTGAAATTCCTAAATTCCTTGCAATAGCTCGTTGAGAAAAGTTGTTCTTGAACTGTTCGACAATTTGCCCACGCATTTGTTCACAGAGTGGTGACCCTCGCCCCATCCTTCTATGTGGATGACTGAGCATGTCAAGGAAGCTGCTTTTATACCCAATCATGGCACCCACCTGTTCCCAATTTGCATGTTCACCTGTGGGATATTCCAAATAAGTGTTTGATGAGCATTCCTCAAATTTCTCTGTCTTCTTTGTCACTTGTGCCAGCTTTTTTGAAACATGTTGCAGGCATCAAATTCCAAATGAGCTAATAATTGCAAAAAATAACAAAGTTTACCAGTTCGAACGTTAAGTATGTGGTCTTTGCAGTGTGTTCAATTGAATATAGGTTGAAAAAGATTTGCAAGTCATTGTATTCTGTTTTTATTTGCGATTTCCACAACGTGCCAACTTTTCTGGTTTTGGGCTTGTACATTTAGTAGAGTTAATGATAAGCTAGTCTAAAGAGATGTGTTTTCAGGGCTGTCTTGAACAGAGAAAGGGAGGTGGTGTGGTCATTAGCACTAACAAAATTATATTGTGTTTATGGCTACTGGCTGTCCTAAAAGTAGCTTGAAGTCACTTAAGTGACATCAACACCTACCGGTAACTGGATATGTTCTCTTTTTTTGGATCATTCACCATAACCCTTTGATCTGGTTGTGCACAAAAATCCAAGTAGATCAGCAGATTCTGAAATACTCTGAACACAACCATGTCATGTTCAACCCCGTCACTTTTCTGATGCTTGGTTTGAACTTTATGTCTAGATGAAGAAGGAAGAAAGTACTTCTACTGTCGTTTTACTCAAGTACAATGAAATGATGTTTGGCGTGTCTCCATATTACTGCAGCATGGAAATGCGCTCCCCTGACTTCGACCTCCGACCCTTAGGTTGTCTTCCAGATTCACACTGGTTTTTATTTATTTATTACTTTTGACTTAAATAATGTCTGATGTCCGTCTAGTTTGTACCTGAGCAAACAAATTTTTCTTAAAGTAGAATGCCTGTAACTACAGAAGATAAAGCGTTGTTTTTGTAACTGCGAGACTCACATTTTCGGCTTAAGGTGTAAGCCGGCTGAAGGTTGCCGATTGCCCACACACCTTCTCTTCAGCTGAGACACCGAGCCTGAAGCAGTCGCAGTGACTTCAGCTACCTTGGGCAGTGCCTGGCCTGGTTAGTCCTCTTGTGGTGTGTCCAGGTCTGATCAGCCAGCAAAACCCTGGAAAGACGAGTGAACCCAGCCCTCAAACTGACCCGGTAAGAAGCTGGGACTTGGTGAAGGCAACTTTAGTTCTGGTTATGCTGAAGCAACTTGATAAATCATTTCCTGGCTTGCAGTGATAATTAATAACTTGATCTGGTCACATTAAATAACTTCTCTCAACCAAATTCCAAAGTAAAATATTTATCAAATAGTTACACTTTGTCTAAATTTGTGAGCATATAAAACCAAAATAATTCCTGCTCAAATAATTAATGTTGTCTCAGATAAAATAATTAATCCATGACTGATTAATTATTGGTTAGATTGTTCATTAACGTTTTGCTGGTGCCCGCTTTAACGAGTGCAAAACCAGGAAAAAGAAAGTACGGTACTGAAGTGAGTCAGCCTTCATCCTCCATTCACACATATATGCTACATTACCATACAATACAATAATAAAAGGACAGTACAATAAAAATAGAAATAAGATAGTGTTGTGAGTGAAATGGTGTTATATACACAGATGTACTGAAACATTTACAGTTTTTTACATTTCACAGACGTAACCATTGATTATGCAGTTATTTTAAATACAAATAGACAGGTTTGTATGCATAAAATTCACATACAGCTTTACAGATGTGGCCACTAATTGTTACCTGGAGTAAACTGGTTTGTATGTTCAATTTCTACATTATTTGCATGCTGTTGATGCCTAAATTCATTGAATTGCTGCCATGCGATTGGCTCGTTAGCTCTTTGTGGTACCAAGCAACTGAACAGGTGGACCTAATAAAGTGGCCAGTGAGTGCATTTAAAAAAAGAGAAGTTTCCATCTAAAGTCTGAAGGTTTTAGAAACTGAAAGTAACAGAAGACTTGATGTGCAAATTGCCGACATTAGCTGCTGAATGAGGGACACGGTTAATTTTCCCTTCAGGGATCACAGGTGATGTGGGAAGGAGTGCAGCTCTCTGCTTCAGCTCGACGACTGTGAAAAGGATGTAATTAAGGTGTCGTGAAAATGTATAGCTCTTCTGAAGGTCTGAGAATCAGGTGTGAAGGAGTCCAGCTGCAGGTTTTCTCTTCCCGAGTCACCAGAAAACAACACTCTGTGGTTATGACGTTGTCCCTCATGCCATTTTTTACCCTTCCTCCCTAAAAACACACTTTTCTCTGGCACATCCAACAGCTGTGAGGGCAGAGACGGAGGGCGATATTGACGGCCTGCTTCGATTGCAGGCTGTGGAGCTTGCAGCCAGGGCTCGGGCTGTGTCTGTGCACTGTGGTGGAAAGCCAGTATCGATGAACTTGACAGCAGTTTAGCCTGAGATCTGCTGCTCTCCGAGGACGCTTCAGAGGGATTCTCCTGCCAGCTCTGGCTTTTATTTACCCCAACTGTTAATGTTCCTCGGAGCCGGGACTGCAGGGGCGCTCGAGGAAGGATTTTTTTGTTTGTCTGCTGATGCCTCAAAACTTGAAGAAATCCTAATGTTAAAGGTGATGCAAGAAATGGTTTATCAAAATGAGTAGGTGAAAGTACGACATTCTTTTTTTTTTTTCCCCTTTACTGTATAGATGGCCTCCCTTCTCACTTCACTGCCATCCTCTCACACCGATATGAATTTTTTTTAAACAAATTAAACATTTCTTCTTAAATTTGACAATTACTGATCATTGTCAAATTTAAAACGATATTGTTTATCGCAATAATTTCCGAGACAATTAATCCCCCCAGCAAAATTTGTTATCGTGACAGGCCTAAGCTTGACTTTTCATTTTATTAAGAATGTCCTACTTTACAGTCGACGCCATGTTTCCATTGAAACTAATACTCCGCGAGGCTTTGTTTGTGAGACAAGCAGCCATGTTGGAGTTTAGGCGGCAGTGGTGTAGTGGTAATGGCAGTCGACCCCTGATCAGAAGGTTGGAGGTTCGAATCCCGCATCCACCCACCATGTGTCATTGTGTCCCTGGGCAAGACACTTAACCCCAAGTTGCTCCCGGTAGGTCTGGATGGCGCCTTGCAAGGCAGGCTACCACTACCGGTGTATGAATGTCTGAATGAATGGGTGGATGGTTGGTATTGTAAAGCGCTTTGGGGCTCCTCACAGGGGGCTGGAAAGCACTATATAAATAAGCTCCATTTACCATTTACCATTTAGGGGGTGTTTCTGGGCGGAGCTTGGTAAGGTCCATGGTGGACGAGCTCTTTAGCATTTTTCACACAAATCTTTTTTTTTTTAAATCAGTAAACAAGTTCTCCGCTTAAGACAAGAAATATCATGCTCAATAATCCAAGTACCAAATCCAATAATTCTCAATCGGGTCATCTGGACAGTTTTTTTTTTATAGAAACGTTTCACCTTCCATCCGGAGAGCATCATCAGTCAGAGGAGTTCCAGCAAACTGTTTCCCCACCAAACAGTAAACACCTTAAGTGGACCAACCAGTTTGCTGGAGCCAAGATGGTTTCTGGGGGCTGTTTTGTCCCTCATCAACTCTTCCCAGGCAGGCAGCCACAGACAAAGTGGTTCAAGGCAAGAAAGTTCATGCTCAATAATCCAGGTACCAAATCCATTAATTCTCAGCAGCTTCTCTTTACAGAGAAAAACAACTTTTTAGATGAAGGCACAGGTTTCAACCATGAATTTTGGAGCTTCGACGAGGCAGAGGTATTTCCCCGAGGTCAGCCTTTTAGCTTAGTTCGTAGCTTAGCTTCTCAGCCTATAGCTGCTTTTAACGATCCAAAAACACGATTTTGGACTGTTAAAATGGATTTTAAAGAGAAAAGAGAAAGGGAGGGGCCAATGAAGAGCACCGGAGTTGAGCTTTTTGTCATCCAGTGTCTTCAGTAGAAAGAGAGAGACATGAAGAAACGATAAAACCAATAAATGAAAATGAGGTCGATCATTTTCATTCATCATGCGATTAATTGATTTATTGTTTATCGCGACAGGCCTAGTCAAACTTTCCTCGATAGAATGCAGACCATCCGCCTCCTTCCATGCTAGAGTTGTTGTTATCCCAGGGAGAGCACTGACAGACTTGAATCAGTCATACTGGTACATCAAATGATTATTACCTGAATGTTTATGTAAATTTGTCCTGGGGTTCATGTGATATTTTGCTAACAAGTTTTCTCCAAATAGTTAATGTGCTCAGTGTCCGCCACCAACACGTCAAACTTCAGGTCAGTATCCATAAGAACTAATTTTTATTTTTGCTTTTTTGTGTGTTTTTGAAGGTCAGTTGGCTGAGGCAGCCATGTTGAATTAAGCTGATTTTCAGGCCAGTCAGTTGATGATGCACATCAAATGAAGAATGACTTCAAGTTTCATAAAATATTTTTGCTAACGCATACACTCACACACAGTAACAGAAACTTAATTTCACCTTTTAGTGGAGCGCAATTAGCCAACATTTTTATGATATGCTCGTCGAAAGATGTTCACAAATCAAGGTCAAAGGTTATGCAAGGTCTTTGCTTGTCTGGACCGTAGCTATAGATTGCTGTACACTACTTCGCGGTTCGACTTTCGTGGACTCGCTCTTTTGTGGTTTTCAACCTAGTACACGACACACGATTGTCAACTTTAATATTACTCACGTGTTTGGGACAGTACAGGATAAAAAGTTAATGAAAAATAACTTTAATAATAATAATTAATTCAGTTTATAACGCACTTTTCATTACTGAAAATCTCAAAGTGCTACACATATATTGAATGCTACACACATTCATAAACCGGTGGCGGCAGACTACCATGCAAGGTGCTTTCCAGTCCTACCGGGAGCAACTCAGGGTTAAGTGTCTTGCCCAAGGACACAACAACACATGGTGTGGGGAACCGGGATTCGAACCGCCAACCTTCCGATCGGGAGACGACTGCCATTACCACTACGTCACGGCCGCCCTTTGGACAGGCTCCACCATTTTGTAGTTTTCTTTCAATAAGCCTATACTGTAACGCAGGTCAAAAGAACTCCGCTATCCAGAAGACAACAGCGCTTCCGGCCACTGCTTTCTGTCAAAATGCTGGCAATAGAGGGAGGATCTATTTACAGTACTAGGCTCACAGAACTGGCAGGAAAGTCACAAATAATCCTGAAGCTGAACTCATCCTTCAAGTTGTATCTTCACTGGTGAACACCTGGGCTGGAGTTGATCCAGACTCAGTATGACCTGGATCCTGGGGGTTGCAGGGAACAGACTGTGGCAGAGTTCGGCCTGGTTTTGATCGCGCAGTGCTGGTCCGGACCCGGGCCGAGGTGGTACGTGGACTACATTATGGGCAGCCTTTCATGCGGAGTGTCCTTCTTGGAGGGGCGGCATGCACACATCAATCTGGATTGGACGGTGGGCTTCTTCTTGTTGCAGGCTAGCCGAACCAGAACTGAGCCTGACTGGAACCGAGCTTCTGCAGAGCTGGTGAGTACCTCTATAAAATGTTGCAGTACTGTACAGTACATATACATAGGTTGTTAAAAATTATAGGTTTAAGAGTTTAGATCATTGCAAGAGTTTGGGAAGGGTTTATAAAGCCGTAAAATATATAAATACTAAAATAACTACAGCGTTCCTACTTCACAGTTTTTCACCTATCGCGAGGATGTGTGGAACGTAACCCCCATGACAATCAAAGAACTACGGTATTGCTTTATAATAGTTTGTTGACACATGTATAAAGTGCCTTACGTGGTACTGTTGTTTTTTAAAGCAAATCCTCCAAGCTGGTCAAGGAGACACAAGATGGAAAAAAAAAAAACGGTTGAGTTTTATATTTTGCACGCTGGCAGCACCAAGTGACACCAATCTGTACAGCATGCAGTTATTACCAGTCTGAAAATGACTAAATCTTTAGAACAGTTTTCATGACGCAATGAATAAAAGTAAACGGCACGCTAACTCTGTTCTATGTTTATTATCATCTCTCCTGCCAAGCATTGTGCGTTTATGCAAATATACTGATAACAGTCCCGTATTAAATCATATTTGTCATTTTCCTACAGAGGAAACATGTATTTATGATAAGTACTACAGAGTAGAAGCTGACACGTTCAACAGCAGAACTCCAGGGGAAAAAAAATATGCAAATTTTGCCATTTACTCCTGGAGATGTCTCGTAGGACCTGTCCTGGATGATCCACAGCCAAGACTTCTCACTGAAGCTGTTCCTTCACATGAGATCTCTGTAACCACTGACCTTTAGCTCAGAGAGCACATTGTGTGTATTCAACATTTCATTTTCTTTTCCCATTACTGTTGTATTGCTTCAAACTATTTCAAAACGAGCAAAAGTGGAGTGCAATCTGAAAGCGCTGACAGTCGTTAATGAACTTTTCATTATTTGGAAATGAGACCAGCCGCAGACAGCGGTGAACTTGATGAAAGAACCACGGTTTTTAAATTCTCATCAGATTCTGTCCTGACAAACCAGTTGCTCTGATCTTTGAAAACTGAATCAAAGTGTGATTAAGGGGAGCATCAATACTGCTGAGACCTTTACCGTTTATCATCTGATCTTTTCCTGGTGAATTTTTGCTTTGTGTGACGCAGTGAATATTCACCCTGCCATCTGCTCCATTGTTTCTCACAAGTTTGTAAAGTTATGTCAAATTTATGTTTGATGAAATGTGTTTTAGGATCCTGTGTATTTGTTTAAATAACGGCAGAAACAAACTTTGGTTTTCAGAAGAGTGTTAATTTTAGCTCTTTTTGGGGGGTGCTCAAGCACCCATAAATTTTAACTCAGCGCCCCTAAAAAATAAAGAACCAAATAATAATACAGTAAATAAATCAAATAATCCAGAACCACCCAAAAAAAAATATGATATGTTATATGATATAATATGATCTGTTATATGATATATGTAATATGATATAATACATGTAATATGATGTGATATATGTTATATAATATATGTAATATGATATAATGATATGTAATATGATATATGTAATATGATATGTAATACTGTATGTAACATGATATAATATATGTAATATGATATATGATATATGTAATATGATATGAAATATGATATGTAATACTGTATGTAATATGATATAATATATGTTATATGATGTGATATATGTTATATGAAATGATATATGTAATATGATATAATATCATATGTTATATGATATATGTAATATGATATGTAATACTGTATGTATTATGATATAATATATGTTATATGATGTGATATATGTTATATGATATGACATATATAATATGATATAATATCATATGTTATATGATATATGTAATATTATATATGATATGTAATATGATATGTAATATGATATGTAATATGTAACATGATATAATATATGTAAAATGTGATTTATGTGATATGATATAATATGATATATTATATGGTATAATATATGTAATATGATATAACATGATATGTAATATGATATAATATAATGCAGGTAGTCCTCGATTTACGGCGGTCTTGACTTACAGCGATTCTGTGTTACGAACGTATCTTATTAATAAAATAAAAAATTATATATATATATATATATATATATATATATATATATATATAAAATAAAAACTTTTTATTGAAAATTTTTATTTTATGTGTTTAAATGTTCTTGATTTTATGTGTACCGCACTTTGTTTCAGCTGTGGTTGTTTTAAATGGCTTTACAAAAACATTTTGATTATTATTATTACTGTATTATTATTTTGAAGCCGATCACGCCGTTTTCGACAGTGTCTGCCAGTTTTCGGTTAGCTTTGGTTAAAGGTGCTATGTGTAACTTTCTGTAGAGTGCAGAACTTAGAAAAAATTTCAACAGGCAAAGCATTCTGATCCCTCCCCCTCAGAGCCATATATGGCTCTGAGGGGGAGGCTCTGCTGAGATTCAAATTCAAGCTCTGTTTTTATTGGCTGATTCAAATTCAAGCTCTGTTTTTAATTGGCTGGTTACAAACTCTGTTTTTATTGGCTGTCATTGTCCTGGTCACTCTGTGTTTTTAGTGTTTTTATAAATGCTGATAGAGAAGCAAGGGGACTATAGTTTTTTTCAGAGATTACTTTGTCTAACATCAGTTTGTCAGTAGATAGTGACAGAGTGAAGAAATATGTTAAAAATATATTGTTTGAAAAGTTACAGACTACATTACAATCTTACATACCCCAGCTTTAACTCCGGCCTCGACAGACGGCTTTGGAGGATCGTGTGTCCGATCAGAGGTTGCCTCGGATAAATTCATTCATTCATTCGTTCAACCTTTAATTAGTCAGGTAAATCTTATTGAACCTCATGGGCTCATTTACGAAAGCGACCTGCTAAAACTAAAGAACGATGAACAGCAATGGTAGAATTTCCTTAAACAATAAACAAACAATAAACAATAAACAATAGAAAACAAAAAAGAGAAAAAAACAAAAGAAAGAAATACTTTTTTTTTAAACAAAGTATCAAAAAACGAGCAAAACATAAGGTAGACGTATAAAATCAAAGACAGGAACAAATCTGCATTGGTTTTTGCCAGGATTCCAACAGATTCTGAAAACCATTTAGAGAAGTCAAGGTCGAGAGCTTCAGATCTTTTTGTAAGATATTCCATGAAGCAGGAGCAGAGTAGGAGAAGGCCCTTTTTCCAAGTTCAGTCCTCACTGACGGAACACTGCAGGTAATCATGTCCTGAGAGCGCACACTGTAGCTGCACTCACGCAAAGACATGTAGGAGGAGATGTATGAGGGCAGCAGACCAAGAAGTGATTTAAAGATGAAAATGTACCAGTGGAAGAGTCTGTGTGAAGTTAATGATGTCCAGTTAACCAGTGAATACAGGGTGCAGTGGTGGGTACGATAATCACAACCAGTTATGAATCTTAGTGCACCATGATAGACAACATCCAACATCTGCAGGGTGCTTGTAGGAGCATTCATGTAGAGAATGTCACCGTAATCAATGGAGGGAAGGAAAGTCACAGATACAAGGCGTTTCCTAACATTCAGTGTTAGACATGATCTGTTTCTGAAAAAGAAACCCAGTTTAACTTTCAGTTTCTTCACTAGGTTTTCCACGTGGAGTTTAAAAGAGAGATGTGAATCGATCAGGATACCCAGATATTTATAGGAATCAACAAACTCAATAGGGACACCATTTGAAGATAAAATCAGAGGAGGATCTGCTGGAACCGCCTTCCTATTTGAAAAAAACATCCCTTTTGTTTTATCAGCATTTAGGACAAGTTTGAGACGGAACAAATCTGACTGGATGATGTCAAAAGCGGATTGCAGTAACTGGAAAGCCTTAGCTACTGTTTTAGCTCGGCAGTAAACAATAATAATAATAATAATAATAATAATGAATTCAATTTATAATGCACTTTTCATTAATAAAAATCTCAAAGTGCTACAATGTGTAACAAGGTAAAGGTAAAAAATAAAACAAGTGATAAAATCAAATAAAATCTATAATAATATCGACTAAGATCAAAGATAAAATCATGTAGATTTAGGCTTGCTTAAAAAATAAACAACTGTATCATCAGCATAGTAATGTAAGGATGCATCAGGGATGCAGTGACCTACATTAGCTATGCAGATTGTAAAGAGAGTTGGTCCTAAAACTGAGCCTTGTGGTACACCATTTTTAACTGTTAAATAGCTGGAAGAAGTACCGTTATGTTGAACACATTGCCTCCGATTGGAAAGATAGTTAGAAAACCAACCGATGGTGTGATCAGAGAAACCGATTTCTGAGAGCTTATGACACAGGATGTTATGATCCACAGTGTCAAAAGCTTTAGACAGGTCTAAGAAAAGTGCAGCACAATAGTCCTTAGCATCCAATGCTTCAACAACATCATTCAGAACCTTCAGAGAAGCAGTTGTTGTGCTGTGTTTTTTCCTGAAACCAGATTGATGGAGAGGTAAGATGTTAAATGAGTCCAGATAATTTTTGATCTGAGAGTTTATCAGTTTTTCTAGAACCTTGGCTAAGATGCAGAGTTTAGAGATCGGTCGATAATTGTTCAGTGAGGTGGGGTCACCTCCCTTCAGCAAAGGAAGAACAAAGGCTGTTTTCCAAGCATCCGGAATGGTGTTTTGGCTTATGGATAGATTAAAGATGTGGGTCACAGGGACTGTGATGATATGAGCAGCCAGCCTTAAGAAATAAGGTGGAAGTTCATCTGGACCTGCAGATTTTTTAGGATCAAGATCATTTAACAGTTTATTTACCTCACTGACTGAGAACGGAGAAAAAGAGAAGGTGTGATTAACAGATGGTTGACTTGTAGGAGGGATTTGATTTGTAGAAGTTTGATTATTAGATAAAGTGGCTGATTTTCCGTTTGTAACTGTGTCAAATAATGAACTAGAAGCAACAAAATGTTTATTGAAACAGTTCAGGATCTCGTGCTTATTTGACACAGGAACAGAGTCAACAAGAAATTGTGATGGGAGGTCAGATGATTGGGGGGTGCCTGAGAGAGATTTAATGGTTTTCCAGAATTTTTTAGGATCGTTTAGATTTTTGGAGGTCTGAGATAAGAAGTAGTTACGTTTTGCGGCTTTGATGGCAGATGTGCATTTATTCCTTAGCTGCCGAAATTTCAACCAGTCAGTGTCTGAGTGTGATTTTCTTGCTGCGGCCCAAAGATGATCTCTCCAGTGCAGGAGATCAGCTAGTTCAGGAGTAAACCAGGGGCTGTCACGGCCCTTTATCCTGAACTGCCGGAAAGGAGCGTGTTTGTTTACAAAGTAAATGAAACTATCATGAAAATAGTTCCAAGCGGTGTTCACATCATTGATTTGTAGGATACGTTGCCAGTCAAAGTGGGATAGATCCCAAAGGAATGACTGTTCACTGAAACGTTTCAAATCCCTTTTTTGGATTATTCTGGGCTTAGCAGGTGGAAGTTTAGTAGATCTAAGAGCTGCTATTACGGAATGATCACTCAAAACGTTAGCAAATACACCTATACCAGGAAATTTGTGAGGTGCATTTGTGAAAAACAGATCTAAGGTGGAAGATTTTTCGGGACATTTTATGTTTGGTCTGGTGGGAGAATCGATAAGTTGTGTTAGATTGAGAGATAGGCAACATTCCTTGAATTTATCACAGAGGGGGGTCGACTTATTCCAGTCAATGTTGAAATCTCCTGCCATAACAATCTCATTGTGTTTTAAATTTCCTATGAATTCAGTCAGGGAGGATAGAGCTTCAGGTGTTGCGGAGGGGGGACGATAACAACCTACAACAGTTAAGGGCTGACCTCCTTTCAAACTGATGTTCACAGCTAAAGCCTCAAACTGGTTTGCAATTGTTTTTTTAGACGTAATCCTGGCAGCCAAAGAGTCTCAGATGTAAATAGCGACTCCACTTCCCTTTTTATTACGATCACAACGATAGATCTTAAATTAATTGATTACCAGGTCATTTTTCAAAACAGAATTTTTTAGCCAAGTTTCAGAGATAACGATCACATCTGCCCCAGAAGAAGTGATTAGGATTTTCAGTTCATCAAGTTTTTTTAGAAGGCTACGAGCGTTTACATGCAGAAAACGGAGACCTGAAATATTTTTAAACTCATTAGGTGTACAGTAGTTAGTGATTGGCCCTGGGTTGGGCTGAATCCCTGAGATCAATAACAACATTAATATCAGACATTTACTTGACTTCTTTGTCACTGATGTGTAATTACAGGAGTTAACAGTGTGACATTTTGCCCCCATAATTGAACCATGTGAAACATTAATGAAGACACGATCATTCAGAACCCAAAAACAATGAAAGCTGCAGTGATGGGCAGATCCAGATGTGTTGATAAGATTCAGTGATTCCAGGTAGTCTGAGAACTGAAAATAATGACAGTAATATGAATGATGCAGAAAAGTCTCAGACCATAAAGCGTCACAAATTAAGTGGGCAAACAATTCCGTTGTGGAGGCCCAACTGCAGTTTGTGTGAGGGGGGTCCAGCCTCCTTGAGAATATGAATGGATGTGGCCATGGTGGACACAAGCTGGATCCAGAATCAACGGAAAGAAACATGCAATTTGTAGCAAACAGCAGAGTGAGCTGCCAGAAAGGCCTCCTGAAATTAAGGGCATGGTTGTAGCCTGTTACAAGTCAGTAAAGGGAAGGGACAACAGCGTGAACAGCACCAACAACGCAGCTCCTGATCCGCAGCGATACACGTCACACTCTGCTCATCTGATCCAGAAACAGCTCACAACAGTGTGAAACAGGCACCAATGATGATCCTGTTCCTCCGCGCTTCACTCTCTGCTCATCTGATCCACAAACAGCTCACAACAGTGTGAAACAGGCACCAATGATGATCCTGTTCCTCCGCGCTTCACTCTCTGCTCGTCTGATCCACAAACAGCTCACAGCAGTATGAAATAGGCACCGAAACAATGATGATCCTGATCCTTTGCGCTTCACATCCCGTCACTCTGCTTCATGTCCTCTCTGCTGTCTGAGCCAGTTGGATATTTTCAATAAAAATGACTGTTTTCTCCAATTGAGGCTCTTTAAAGAGTTATCTACAGCAGGTAAGATATATATATATATATTTTTTGAGGCACTGGTTTCTCAAAAAAATGAGGCTCTTTAAAGAGTTATCTACAACAGGTAAGATATTTGTTATTGAGAAACTGGATTCTGCCAAATGAGGCTCTTTAACGAGTTATCTACAGCAGGTAAGATATTTATTATGTGGCTGATCCCTCTTCAGCCCCAAAAAAAACCACCTCCAAGAATAAATGAAACATGAATAAAAAAATCTGCAAGTCTCAATGGAGGGGGTGAAGCTTTCAGCTTCAATTGATCCTCAGCTCGGTTCAGTTGTGCTCACCCAGTCCTGCTCCCATCCAGATCAGCGGCACTTGAAAGCAGCCGTGCGCAGCCGCGCGTCTCTCCAGCCGAGCACAGAGCGCGGTTCCCACCGGCTCCCACCGCGGTCCCACGGAGCGGAGATGTACAGACCCTCCTCTTTGGGTAACGGGTCACAGTTGAGAACGGCTTTAATGCAAACAAAGTCCCCCACAGCCAACTCGGTTTTTGTTCTGGTCCAGGTTCGGCCAGGTACACTTCCCCCCCAAACCACGAGGTCAATCAAACAAAAGGCAGCAGAAAAAATCAGTGAAATTCCTTCCGTGCGATTCTTGTTTGAAACCAGGTAGAACCACAGTTCAGAAAGGGTCCAGAAAGGGAGGAGGGGAAAAAAAAAAAAACACCGAGGCTACGTGGGGTAGTCTCCCAGCTCGACGACTCACCTGGCCGGCAGGAAGCGCCCAGAGTGACCGGTGGGTTGCAACGGCCGGTCCAGGACCGAAATTAGAAAAATTTTACGGTCCCGTGCGGCTCCCTGAGTCACTAACACCTTATTCGGAAGATGAACCAACTTTAGTCCAATTCGAAAAACGGGTCAGTTTGATGTTAAAAGACTCAGAGAGCCAGAGGGAAAAGCGTCCATCAGCTCCGCCGGAACCGGAAGTTTTGAGCTGGAAACGCTCGGTGAACTCTGTGGACGTCTCAGGCCCGGAGCAGCAGCCGCCGGTCGCTCCGCCGAGCGCTCCGCCGGTCGCTCCGTCGATCGCTCCGTCGATCGCTCCGCCGGGAGCTCGCCTCGATGCTCCACCTGGCAGCCTCAGGTGTTGGAGTGACCCGGAGCTAACATGCTAACGCGGAGAAACGGCTTCACCAGCTCCCAGCAAGTTATTAACTCTTTTCCCCATATGGCTCCAAATGTATGGAGCTAACATGCAGTTACAAACAGTTTGGACCGCGTGAAGCAGATGGAAGATGCAGAGCTCGACCGTGCAACGAGCTAACATGCTAACAAACATGCTAACTTTTTTCCCTTCATTATGGCTCTAAATGTACTGTATGTGTGATTTTTTGATAATTATGTAGGGTACTGTGTTAGGCGAAGTGTTTGGTAACTGTACAGTACCGTATGTATGTGTATAAGTGGCGGCTAGTGTGTTTTCCGACTTACGGCGATTTTCGACATGCGAACGGCCGTAGGAACGGAACTCGTTCGTAACTCGAGGACTACCTGTATATATAATATGATGTGATATATGTTATATGATATAATATTACATGTTATATGATATAATATGATTTTCCTTGTTGTTGTGTAACCTTGTTAGAGATTCCTCTGTCCACTGGTAAAAATTACACAAATGTCTTTTTAAACCAGCATGAATTCCAATCTGTAAAATAATGTAAAATACTATATGAAATAAATGGACTCGGTCCAGTCCTTGTTCTCTTGACGTCTGAGAACATTTTTCTTTTTGTCGAGTCCGACGCTGTGATATTATCTCGGCTGGTTTTTAAAGCTCCACGTGTTCAGCTCCGCACGACAAACTTTATTGTCCGAGCCTGCTAATGGCTGTATCCAGTGCGTGAAATCGCTGCGTTGCCAGTGGCCAGTGGCACAGTGGGCTGGATGACGGCGACTCGTTATTCATGGCTGCAGCGCTGCGAGGACGTGCGTTCATGCAGGGGGTGGGGGGCCGCTCTTCTCATCACGATGAGGCTGCAGCATCAGATAAGGAACAGGGTAAATATAGCGCTCATGCTTTGTTTTCTCATCCAGCCACAGGGCTGAGAAAGTAACCTTTGAAATAGGTCACCTCCTCTGCTTGTACCTCCTCTGCTTGTAGACCCAGACCAACAAGCCCGAGTCCCTTCCAGGAGCCACAGCCTGTCGCTCGTTCAGGATGGGTTTTCTGTTCCTGGAGAACATGTGACGAGGTGGAAGGAGAGCCGCCGCAGGCAGCTTCCTCTTTAAAACTCCAAGTTGAGACTCTTTTGGAGCATCAAATGTCCATGATGAAAATCTGTAGACAAACAAGAATTACATAAAGAACCAGTAGAACCTTCTGCTGCTCACAGGTCCAGAAGTTTCTGGAGAGAACTTTACGTTTCCACACAGACACTGTTTGTCTGACCATCAGTTTGTGTTTTTGTGTTGCTTTAAGCTCCGCCCTCTGTTCCCCAGAACAGGCGGGGGTCTCCGTGGCAACCAGTGACTCGGCAGATTCTGACTCAGTGGGCCTTCCATTAATCAGCAGGTTGATCAACTCTCCCACGGTTGACCACAGAGACCAGTTTGGTCTTGATCATATCTTTGAAGTTCAGGAGAACTGAAGAAAAAAACTTCTGAAGAACTTTGGATTTAACATCCAAACCAAAATAAAACACAAACAGGAAGGAGTTGTAACCTGGACTTTCAAAATAAAGGTCATAGGTACTCTTCAGAATAAGACTTTGGTTCTGTCAGAACACAGGAGTTTAGTCCCACAGTTCTGTTGGGCTTCAGGGATGTTGGAGATCCAGGTGCAACGTTCTTTCAGAACATTTTTTTAAATTAATGTAAAGAGGATTTGGAATGTGGCTCAGCTGGTAGAGCTGCTGCCTCTCAGTGACAAAGTTGCTGGTTGGAATCTCAGATTGGGGCCTTTCTGAGTGGAGTTTGCATGTTCTCTCCGTGCTGGTGGGTTTTCTCCAGGTGCTCCAGTTTCCTCCCACAGACCAAAAACATGTTAGACTGATGGTAACTCTAAATTGTCCCTATATCCCTGTGATGGACTGGAGACCTGTCCAAGTGTCCCTGTGATGGACTGGGGACTTGTCCAGGTGTCCCTGTGATGGACTGGAGACCTGTCCAAGTGTCCCTGTGATGGACTGGAGACCTGTCCAAGTGTCCCTGTGATGGACTGGAGACCTGTCCAAGTGTCCCTGTGATGGACTGGAGACCTGTCCAAGTGTCCCTGTGATGGACTGGAGACCTGTCCAAGTGTCCCTGTGATGGACTGGAGACCTGTCCAAGTGTCCCTGTGATGGACTGGAGACCTGTCCAAGTGTCCCTGTGATGGACTGGAGACCTGTCCAAGTGTCCCTGTGATGGACTGGAGACCTGTCCAAGTGTCCCTGTGATGGACTGGAGACCTGTCCAAGTGTCCCTGTGATGGACTGGAACCTGTCCAGGTGTCCCTGTGATGGACTGGAGACCTGTCCAAGTGTCCCTGTGATGGACTGGAGACCTGTCCAAGTGTCCCTGTGATGGACCCATCTCACTATGTCCTCATGAACCATCTCACCATGTCTTCATGAACCATCTCACCATGTCCTCCTGAACATCTCACCATGTCCTCCAGAACCATCTCACCATGTCCTCATGAACCATCTCACCATGTCCTCATGAACCATCTCACCATGTCCTCATGAACCATCTCACCATGTCCTCATGAACCATCTCACCATGTCCTCATGAACCATCTCACCATGTCCTCATGAACCATCTCACCATGTCCTCATGAACCATCTCACCATGTCCTCATGAACCATCTCACCATGTCCTCATGAACCATCTCACCATGTCCTCATGAACCATCTCACCATGTCCTCATGAACCATCTCACCATGTCCTCATGAACCATCTCACCATGTCCTCATGAACCATCTCACCATGTCCTCATGAACCATCTCACCATGTCCTCATGAACCATCTCACCATGTCCTCATGAACCATCTCACCATGTCCTCATGAACCATCTCACCATGTCCTCATGAACCATCTCACCATGTCCTCATGAACCATCTCACCATGTCCTCATGAACCATCTCACCATGTC
>JBBPBX010002454.1:65362-76059 GCA_038048925.1 Garcialebias charrua
GAACCATCTCACCATGTCCTCATGAACCATCTCACCATGTCCTCATGAACCATCTCACCATGTCCTCATGAACCATCTCACCATGTCCTCATGAACCATCTCACCATGTCCTCATGAACCATCTCACCATGTCCTCATGAACCATCTCACCATGTCCTCATGAACCATCTCACCATGTCCTCATGAACCATCTCACCATGTCCTCATGAACCATCTCACCATGTCCTCATGAACCATCTCACCATGTCCTCATGAACCATCTCACCATGTCCTCATGAACCATCTCACCATGTCCTCATGAACCATCTCACCATGTCCTCATGAACCATCTCACCATGTCCTCATGAACCATCTCACCATGTCCTCATGAACCATCTCACCATGTCCTCATGAACCATCTCACCATGTCCTCATGAACCATCTCACCATGTCCTCATGAACCATCTCACCATGTCCTCATGAACCATCTCACCATGTCCTCATGAACCATCTCACCATGTCCTCATGAACCATCTCACCATGTCCTCATGAACCATCTCACCATGTCCTCATGAACCATCTCACCATGTCCTCATGAACCATCTCACCATGTCCTCATGAACCATCTCACCATGTCCTCATGAACCATCTCACCATGTCCTCATGAACCATCTCACCATGTCCTCATGAACCATCTCACCATGTCCTCATGAACCATCTCACCATGTCCTCATGAACATCTCACCATGTCCTCATGAACCATCTCACCATGTCCTCATGAACCATCTCACCATGTCCTCATGAACATCTCACCATGTCCTCATGAACCATCTCACCATGTCCTCATGAACCATCTCACCATGTCCTCATGAACCATCTCACCATGTCCTCATGAACCATCTCACCATGTCCTCATGAACCATCTCACCATGTCCTCATGAACCATCTCACCATGTCCTCATGAACCATCTCACCATGTCCTCATGAACCATCTCACCATGTCCTCATGAACCATCTCACCATGTCCTCATGAACCATCTCACCATGTCCTCATGAACCATCTCACCATGTCCTCATGAACCATCTCACCATGTCCTCATGAACCATCTCACCATGTCCTCATGAACCATCTCACCATGTCCTCATGAACCATCTCACCATGTCCTCATGAACCATCTCACCATGTCCTCATGAACCATCTCACCATGTCCTCATGAACCATCTCACCATGTCCTCATGAACCATCTCACCATGTCCTCATGAACCATCTCACCATGTCCTCATGAACCATCTCACCATGTCCTCATGAACCATCTCACCATGTCCTCATGAACCATCTCACCATGTCCTCATGAACCATCTCACCATGTCCTCATGAACCATCTCACCATGTCCTCATGAACCATCTCACCATGTCCTCATGAACCATCTCACCATGTCCTCATGAACCATCTCACCATGTCCTCATGAACCATCTCACCATGTCCTCATGAACCATCTCACCATGTCCTCATGAACCATCTCACCATGTCCTCATGAACCATCTCACCATGTCCTCATGAACCATCTCACCATGTCCTCATGAACCATCTCACCATGTCCTCATGAACCATCTCACCATGTCCTCATGAACCATCTCACCATGTCCTCATGAACCATCTCACCATGTCCTCATGAACCATCTCACCATGTCCTCATGAACCATCTCACCATGTCCTCATGAACCATCTCACCATGTCCTCATGAACCATCTCACCATGTCCTCATGAACCATCTCACCATGTCCTCATGAACCATCTCACCATGTCCTCATGAACCATCTCACCATGTCCTCATGAACCATCTTACCATGTCCTCATGAACCATCTCACCATGTCCTCATGAACCATCTCACCATGTCCTCATGAACCATCTCACCATGTCCTCATGAACCATCTCACCATGTCCTCATGAACCATCTCACCATGTCCTCATGAACCATCTCACCATGTCCTCATGAACCATCTCACCATGTCCTCATGAACCATCTCACCATGTCCTCATGAACCATCTCACCATGTCCTCATGAACCATCTCACCATGTCCTCATGAACCATCTCACCATGTCCTCATGAACCATCTCACCATGTCCTCATGAACCATCTCACCATGTCCTCATGAACCATCTCACCATGTCCTCATGAACCATCTCACCATGTCCTCATGAACCATCTCACCATGTCCTCATGAACCATCTCACCATGTCCTCATGAACCATCTCACCATGTCCTCATGAACCATCTCACCATGTCCTCATGAACCATCTCACCATGTCCTCATGAACCATCTCACCATGTCCTCATGAACCATCTCACCATGTCCTCATGAACCATCTCACCATGTCCTCATGAACCATCTCACCATGTCCTCATGAACCATCTCACCATGTCCTCATGAACCATCTCACCATGTCCTCATGAACCATCTCACCATGTCCTCATGAACCATCTCACCATGTCCTCATGAACCATCTCACCATGTCCTCATGAACCATCTCACCATGTCCTCATGAACCATCTCACCATGTCCTCATGAACCGTCTCACCATGTCCTCATGAACCATCTTACCATGTCCTCATGAACCGTCTCACCATGTCCTCATGAACCATCTCACCATGTCCTCATGAACCATCTTACCATGTCCTCATGAACCGTCTCACCATGTCCTCATGAACCATCTTACCATGTCCTCATGAACCGTCTCACCATGTCCTCATGAACCATCTCACCATGTCCTCATGAACCATCTCACCATGTCCTCATGAACCATCTCACCATGTCCTCATGAACCATCTCACCATGTCCTCATGAACCATCTCACCATGTCCTCATGAACCATCTTACCATGTCCTCATGAACCGTCTCACCATGTCCTCATGAACCATCTTACCATGTCCTCATGAACCATCTTACCATGTCCTCATGAACCGTCTCACCATGTCCTCTCAGGTCTGTCTTCCGTCTCCAGTATTTTGTTTTCATATCAAATCAATTATTTGTTTATTGTTGTTGTTTTTTCTTGTTTTTGTTTTGTTTCATTAACTTTTCAGATGTTTTTTTCTGGACATTATGAATTTGCCTGTCTGTTGGTAAAATATCTCATGCACTCCTGGACGGATTGAAACTTCAAGAAGATGATGGGTGGTTCTTTATTACCTGATTCAAGATGGCCGCCTCAGCCAGCTGACAGGAGCCGAATAGATTTTCATCCGAGCCGAACCTCGGCGGGCGACAAGCATTCCTGCAGCGAGGCCTTTAAACGGTGGGATTAAAGACTCAAGTGGTAAAAAACATCACGTGCGCGCGCTTTGTGACACAAAATGAGCGCGCGCACGCTCCCAGCGAGAGAGGGAGATAAATCCAGAGGGGGAGGAGGAGGAGGAGACAGCGCACATCCCATCCAGACATTTTCAGAACCAGCCGAGTCGTCCTGGGTCAGACCGGACCAGAACCAGCGCGTGAGGATGTTCGGGTTCCGGCTCAACAAGTCCCGGCTCCTCTTCCTCCTCCTCCTCCTCCTCTCTCTCCTCTCCCTCGCGCTGTGACCGTGCGGCGGCAGGATGGAGATCGCCTTGGTGAGCTTTGAGAACGGCGGTGCCAAGGAGACCCGCCGGAACGCGCTGGACGTCCCGCAGAGCGGGTTCGGGTCCGGACCCAGAGAGGAGTCCGTTAAGGAGCTGAACACCCGCGGCGGTCCTCCTCCGCCCCGGAGCCCCTGGAGGATCAACGACATGAACGCTCTGAGCGGCAGCGACAACGCCATGGATGCGCTGTTACGCGCGGACCACAGTCCGCACCTGTTCGACGAGGACCTGCTGGACCTGGACCTGGACTCGGACAGTACAGAGCGGGTCCTCATCAACATTGCCGGGCTGCGCTACGAGACCCAGCTGGGCACCCTGAACCAGTTCCCGGACACCCTGCTGGGAGACCCCGCCAAGAGGATCAAGTACTTCGACCCGCTCCGGAACGAGTACTTCTTCGACCGGAACCGGCCCAGCTTCGACGGGATCCTCTACTTCTACCAGTCCGGCGGGAAGATCCGCAGACCCGTCAACGTGTCCATCGACGTGTTCGCGGACGAGATCCGGTTCTACCAGCTGGGGGAGGAGGCCATGGAGCGGTTCCGAGAGGACGAGGGCTTCATCAAGGAGGAGGAGAAGCCGCTGCCCCAGAACGAGTTCCAGAAGCAGGTCTGGCTCATCTTCGAGTACCCGGAGAGCTCGAGTCCGGCCCGGGGCATCGCCATCGTCTCCGTCATCGTCATCACCATCTCCATCATCACCTTCTGCCTCGAGACGCTGCCGGAGTTCCGGGACGAGCGCGAGCTGCCGGCGAGTATCCGGACCGACAACGGAACCGAGGTCCGGGCCTCGCTGACCTTCACGGACCCGTTCTTCATCGTCGAGACCACCTGCGTCATCTGGTTCACCTTCGAGCTCATCGTCCGGTTCTTCGCCTGCCCCAGCAAGTCGGAGTTCTCCAAGACGGTCATGAACATCATCGACATCATGTCCATCATGCCCTACTTCATCACGGTGGGAACGGAGCTGGCCGAACAAGGTCAGGAGCACCAGAACGGCCAGCAGGCCATGAGCCTGGCCATCCTGCGGGTCATCCGCCTGGTGCGGGTCTTCAGGATCTTCAAGCTGTCCCGCCACTCCAAGGGTCTGCAGATCCTGGGTCAGACCCTGAAGGCCAGCATGAGGGAGCTGGGGCTGCTCATCTTCTTCCTCTTCATCGGAGTCATCCTCTTCTCCAGCGCCGTCTTCTTCGCAGAGGCAGACGAACCCGAGTCCCACTTCTCCAGCATCCCGGACGCCTTCTGGTGGGCCGTGGTTACCATGACGACCGTGGGCTACGGGGACATGTGTCCGGTCACGGTCGGCGGGAAGATCGTGGGCTCGCTGTGCGCCATCGCCGGCGTCCTGACCATCGCGCTTCCGGTTCCGGTCATCGTGTCCAACTTCAACTACTTCTACCACCGCGAGACGGACCAGGACCAGTCCTCCCTGAAGGAGGAGCCCAGCGGCGGCCCCGAGAGCCCCGAACCGAGGCGCCGGGCCAGCAGGTCGTCCGCGGAGAACCCCGGCGCTCCGGGGACGGCGGACAAGGCCAACATCAAAGCGAACAGCAGCGGTGACTTCAAACGCTCCCTGTACGCCTTCTGCCTGGACACGCGCGAGACCGACCTGTAGGTGCACGGACCGGAACCGCTCAGAGTTCTGACCCGGCACCAACTGGACCTGCAGCAGAACATCTAGAGACCACCGGTGCCATTTGGGTTCTGCAGAACATCTGGGTTCTACTGCAGAACATCTGGGTTCTACTGCAGAAGATCTGGGTTCTACTGCAGAACATCTGGGTTCTACTGCAGAACATCAGGATTCTACTGCAGAACATCTGGTTCTACTGCAGAACATCTGGGTTCTACTGCAGAACATCTGGGTTCTACTGCAGAACATCTGGGTTCTATTGCAGAACATCAGGATCGTATTGCAGAACATCTGGGTTCTACTGCAGAACATCTAGGTTCTATTGCAAAACATCTGGGTTCTACTGCAGAACATCAGGATTCTACTGCAAAACATCTGGGTTCTACTGCAGAACATCTGGGTTCTTTCTGCAAAACATCTCGGTTCTACTGCAGAACATCTGGGTTCTACTGCAGAACATCTGGGTTCTTTCTGCAGAACATCAGGATTCCACTGTAGAACATCAGGATTCTACTGCAAAACATCTGGGTTCTACTGCAGAACATCTGGGTTCTTTCTGCAGAACATCAGGATTCCACTGTAGAACATCAGGATTCTACTGCAGAACATCAGGGTTATTTCTGCAAAACATCTGGGTTCTACTGCAGAACATCAGGGTTATTTTTTGCAGAACATCTGGATTATTTCTGCAGAACATCAGGATTCTACTGCAGAACATCTGGATTATTTCTGCAGAACATCTGGGTTCTTTCTGCAGAACATCAGGATTCTTTCTGCAGAACATCTGGATTCTTCTGCAGAACATCTGGGTTCTTTCTGCAGAACATCAGGATTCTTTCTGCAGAACATCAGGATTCTTTCTGCAGAACATCAGGATTCTTCTGCAGAACATCAGGATTCTTTCTGCAGAACATCTGGATTCTTTCTGCAGAACATCTGGATACTTCTGCAGAACATCTGGGTTCTCAGAACATCAGGGTTCTGCTGCGGTTCTTCAGGGACAATCAGAACTCTGGATGGTTCTGGACTTTGTGGAGGTCTTGTGTAAATAAAGATCCAGGTTCTGTTCCTCCTCTGACCCGGTCTTCATGTTCCAGCAGAACCTTGCAGCCGACCCGTCCCTCAGAACCCGT
Organism: Garcialebias charrua; assembly: GCA_038048925.1. Lineage (NCBI taxonomy): Eukaryota > Metazoa > Chordata > Actinopteri > Cyprinodontiformes > Rivulidae > Garcialebias > Garcialebias charrua. Next base: position 71,730 of record JBBPBX010002454.1, read on the forward strand.
GTTCTTGTTCGTGTCGTCCTGGAGGAGTTTATTTTTGTTGGTTTTTGTGAAGAAAATATTATTTTTGAGATCGGTACATATTTTTTAAGGAACTCAGAGAAGCCCCGCCTTGTTTCAGAACATCTGGAACCACCAAGAACATTTTTGAGTCTTGCTTCAGGACCTGACGTGAGAAGAAGAGAGAAGAGTGAGCAGAACCAGCAGGTGAGTCCAAACTGCATGTCCAGCAGGTTCTGCCTGTTGAGACAAACAGAACCTGGTTCTGATTCTGGAGGCCCGCCAGGCTGAAGGACGTCTCCACATCTCAGACCTGGTCTCATCTGTGTAAAACTAACAGTCGTCATTTAATAACTATTTTGTTTTAATGATGTTTGATGAATCACAGTTCATTTATTTTATTTTATTTGTTCATTTTACATTAAAATACCAAAATAAAAAATATAAAACCATTTCACGTATTATATGAAAACATCAAATGAAAGGTGGCAGAAAGAAGAAGAAATCTTATTTTATCTGCCCCTTTTATCAAAAAACAAATCAATTCAAACAATAATTATATATAAGTAACAGAACAAAAAGAGTAACTCATCACAATCTACAAATTTCTAATACATTAAACATTTAACTGAAAATTTTAGTATTTTCTTAACAATTTAGTTTTAATCATTTTTTTAAACATAAGCACTGATTTTGCATTTTTAATATCATTTTCCAAACCATTCCACAAATCAACTCCTTTTAAACTAGTTTTGTACCGTGGTTTGGCAAAAATTTCAGTTCCCTTAAGACTGTAGCAGCTTTTTCTCTTAACAAAATGCATTTGAACGTTTGAAGGTAGTACGTTATTATGAGCTCTATACATTACTAACAAAATAATGTATTATAGTCCACCAAATCATAAAACTTCAGTAATTTGAGTTGGTTAAATAATATATTTGATTGATGACAGTAAGGCTTTCTTGTAATAATTCTCACAGCTCTTTTTTGTAAAATAAAAATAGGCTTTGCTTTTCCCCAAACTTCAACACAATAAATTAAATGTGGAACAATGATTGTATTATACAGCAAATATAGAGCTTTATGATTCAACAAGTCCTTTACTTTATACAGCACTGCAGTAGATCTAGATATCTTAATTTTAACATAATTTATATGCTGTTTCCATGACAGTTTATCATCAATAACCCAACCCAAAATCTTCTCACCCACTCGGCTTACCTCAAGACCCTCAATTTTAAAAGAAAAATCCACAGTTTTCTTTTTATTACTAAATAACATATAATTTGTTTTATCTAGGTTTAATGATAACTTGTTTAATTTAAACCAAGCTTGTAATTTAACAAACTCCATTTTTAACAACTCAGACAGTTGTTCCAAATCTCTATAGAAAAAAGTGGTATCATCAGCAAAAGTAACACATTTTAGGAGTCCAGACACCTCCACTAAATCGTTTACATACAAAATAAACAACTTTGGTCCAAGTATAGAGCCTTGTGGGACTCCACATGTGATCTTGCAGAGGTTAGATCGTACATCATTTGTACAAACTGTTTTCTGTCTTTCAAATAGCTACATACCCACCGCTGGTCCTCTAATACCATATTTGTTTAATTTATCAAGGAGAATGGTGTGATCAATTGTACAAAGCATCAAAAGCTTTCTTTAAATCAACAAATAGACTTACACAATGTTGCTTTTGATCGATAGCTGTGGTCATTTGTTCCGTCAATTCCATAAGAGCCATGGATGTAGAATTTTTTTATCTAAACCCATACTGACTGTTACTCAGATGATTAAGTTGCAACTGATACAGGTGGTTCCTGATTTACGAGCGAGTTCCGTTACTACGACTATCTCGTAAGACGAAAATTTGCATGTCGGAACACGAAACACGTGTCGCTCGTAAGTCCGGATTTTTGGTCGTAAGTCGGAAAATTTATGCTAGCGCTACGAACACTCGTTTTTCAACACAAACGTACATACTAGTTCATAAACATGCTCAGAAACTTGTTTACAAACGGTTAGCTAACACACTTTCATCTAAAAACACATACCAGTGCTGTATTTTCTGTATGTTCTGTACAACTTTACTGTTCGTTAGTCAGCTCGTAAGTCCGGAACCTCGTATGTCGATGTGCTCGTAAGTCGGGGACCACCTGTATTTGCATCATTTTAGCTACATTTGAACTAACAGCTGTTCATACAGCTAAGTCTAATAAACTTTAAATATAAGAGACCATAGTTATGCTAATTAATATTTATTTATTCAAATCAAAGTTCAGAAACATAAAAAAAGAACTTCTACAGTAAACCATCGTTTGATAATAATTATTCCATTTAGGACCATCTTCATATTTCTGTCATCATAATCAGTAAAATCAAAGTTGATAAGAACCTGTTTGATCCGGAGTTCAACTCGGCTAACGCTAGGCTAGCTGCAGCTCGTTATCGGACACAACGACACAAAATGTCAAATCAGACCCAAGTCTCGTGACCTTCACGTTCCCTCGTGTCTCTGGTTCCAGCACAGAACCGTCCACCAGAAGAACGTCAGCTGTTCTTTGACCCGACCTTTAGCTGTTTGAGGGTCAGTTTCCTGGCTGTAAGCTCCGGCTCCTCCCTCTGCTCCCCAGAAATGGTGGGAATCACCGTGGCAACCAGTGACTCTGCAGATTCTGGGCCCTCTGTTGTTCAGCAGGTTCTTCAGTTTTGTCCTGCTGAGAACTTTAAATTGAAGAACTCTGAAGAGTAAACAGGAAGAGGTTTCACCCAGGAGTTTCAAAATAAAACTCATAGGTACTCTTCAAAACTATGAGTTTGGCGTTGTCGTGTTATTGAACAGTCCAGAAGAAAATAAATATTTTACCAATTGGGAGGTTATTGAAATTAATAAAAAACATGTTTTTATTGTTTAGGACTCGTTTGACGCAATCAAAACATTCAAATGTTGATTTTTATAAATTTATCAAATAACTTTGTTTTTAAAACAGCTGATTTTATTGTTTGATTCTGTTTTTATTATTTTACACCTTAAAAGTTTGACTTTAATGAAATTTATGTCGGTTAGGACATTTTTATTTATTTATAAAACACATAAAATGACAAACTTTAGTGATTATTAAAAAATCACAGCTGATTTTATTTTAATGAGCTGAATAAAACGTGAACTGATGTTCAAGCTAAAGAAGAGGCAGAGCAGCTGTTTGGTCCTGGAATAATTAGCCGGATCTTCCAGGACCGTCGAGGGCTGGACCGGGTCCAGCCAACACGAGTTCTGGTGTAATCCGGCTGCTGCCGCGGTTCAAGGGTCTTCAGTCAAACCAGCTGAAGGTCAACAACAAACGGATGTTTGTGGGGTTTCTTCGGCTGCAGGGAATCAAAAGCTTCAGCTTCTCTGTAAACATCTGATGGTCCATTTTCAGTTCATTTGTTTTTGTCCTGTTTTAGCTGTTCTTATATCAAAACGTTCGGCTCAGTCAGGAACTCTGCTTCAGCTTTCACACTTTTCAAAATGTTGACATTTATTTACAAAGAAATGGATTTAAATCTCTTTCTCCAAAACCTGCTGCAGCTACTGCCTCCGACCATTTTTAGCCTGTTTTACCACTTTTAGCTACTGTTTCTTAATCTTAGCTTTTGGCTACACTTTTAGTAATTTAGCTTTATTTACAAAGAAATGGATTTAAATCTCTTTCTCCAAAACCTGCTGCAGCTACTGCCTCCGACCATTTTTAGCCTGTTTTACCACTTTTAGCTACTGTTTCTTAATCTTAGCTTTTGGCTACACTTTTAGTAATTTAGCTTTTTTTATTTAGTATTTTAGCATTTAGTAATTATTTTGCTCATTTTGCTTTTCGGCTACTGTTTTGCTTGTTTAAAAGTTTCACTATTGTTGTGCTAATTTTAGCTTTCGGCTACAGTTTTACTATAGGGTACTGTATAGTGTTTAGCGATTGGCTAGTTTTAGCTTTAGCCAGTATGGAGCTCGTTTGAACGAGGAATTTCAGCTCCTTTAGCAGTCTTCAACTCGGATTCTGGTTTTAGCCACAGATTGAAGTTCTCTGAAGGAATGCCTGTCACCCGCCGGCTCGCAGCTTTAGCTGAAACCCCGTCCTGTTGAGCGAGACGTTCAGTGAAACCTCGTAGACAACAGTGTCTCAGAGGACGTTTCGAAAATGACTCTTTTTGTTGCTTCGGCTGAAAATGTTAATTTTCAGATGTTTCTTGAAGCCGCTGAAAGAGAAGTTTGTCTTCTTGAAGTCAACTTTTCTGACGGACGTCTGTGACCTCGAACGCCTCGTGTTGGACGATAATCTGCGTCCTCAGAATC
>JBBPBX010002455.1:3805-15972 GCA_038048925.1 Garcialebias charrua
AGCAGGACACGTGTGCGTGGTTGAGCGTGCACAGAAATGTGAATGACTGTCCAGCTCTCTGTGACTCGCCATTTCTACAGCAGCAGCCAAGAAAACAAGAGGACAAACAAGACAACTTATTCCATTTTATACTGTAAGACACTCTTCTGGCCATTTTAAGAGCTCACTCTTTTATCATACTGCTAAAAAGAAAAACTGGACCAGTTCACTCATGTGACTCTGTCTGTGGGCCGGATAAATATCTATGTATTGACAAAGTTGCAGAGGAGGGAAAGAGCGGGGCGTTTAAGTTTGTGATAAGTGAAAAAAGGAGGGAATGTTCTGGGGAAAGTAACGTATGATATCATATCTGGCATCAGACTCTCATCTGTACTTTCTCCAAACACCTGTGTTTAAGGCGTGGAGGGAAGATAAACGAGGGGTTTAAACTTAGACTTGAGGAGAAATGACTCTGGGTGTGTGTTCACTTCTCTGCTGTCGTACATGCTGTGAGATGTAGCAGCATGTGCATGCAAAAGGCCACTATTTTTATCATTCGGTGCTTATTCAGGCAGGTTTTCTTCTCTGTTGTCAAGGTGAACTCTGGACGGACCGAGACGTTCAGTTTACACACACCTGTCGCCTCGGGAAAGGCAAGCAGCCGTGTGTTAAATGAGTTCTCGCCCCATCTGGCCATGTGTGTGTGAGTGTGAGAGGAGCAGGGGTGACGGTGAGTTTGAAGCGGCAGAGAAATGATCCGCGAGGTTTATTATCTTTAATTAGCATCCAGGGAGAAAGAAATAGATAAGCACCACCATTCGTTTGATGGATACGCTCTGTGTTTATTCCCAAAGAAAGAAAAAAAAAATATTAGAAAAATAAAATAAAGGCTTGATGTATTGTCTGTCCTGGATGCGCACACACATCAAGTGATAGTTCAGATTTTTTGAAGGGCTGTTTTGTAGAAAGATTATGAGCAGTAAATATCTTACCTGTTATAGATAGATTTTTGAATTACCTAATTTTGGATAAATTGTGTTAAACTCTGACTTTATTGGCAGGCTAAAAGTTTGTAGTCAACACACTGATTGAATTGCTGATATGTTAAAATATTCATCTGAACTCGTTATTTCATGAACTGCATTATATGGTTTATTTATTCAGTTAGAGTATGCCAGTTGTGAAACTACAGCTGTGTTAAGGTTGATAAAATGGTGCTTAACTTGAGTTGTTTGATTGCAGTAATCCCCTTTTATCCTTGTCCCACTCGGCCTGTTCATAGAGAGATCTTAAAGGAGCTGTATGTAACTTTTCTAACAATATATTTTTAATTTCTTCACTCTGTCACTACCTCCTGACATACTGATTTTAGACAAGTAATCTCTGAAAAAAACTATTGTCCCCTTGCTTCTCTAAAAGCATTTCTAAAAAGCCACAGTGACACGCCGTTAACCAGCCAATAAAAACAGAGTTTGTAACCAGCCAATAAAAACAGAGCTTGAATTTGAATCAGCCAATAAAAACAGAGCTTGAATTTGAATTTCAGCAGAGCAAGGGTAACAGAGCCATATATGGCTCTGAGGGGGAGGGACCAGAAATGTGTCTCTGATCAAAATTTTCCAAAGTTCCAGCGTGTTCCAGAAATTACATACTGAACCTTTAAACAGGTCAAGTGCTAGTTTGGTTCAACCTTTCCACAGAATCTCACTTCACAAAACATCAGAATAATTCCTTAATTATTTGATTTAACAGTTCTATAAAAAATCTTGAAATGATTTGAATAGTTGGTGCTGAAGTGTGTTTTAGTGTAGTGCATTTGTGTGTGTTCAATGTGTTTTTGTGTGTATTTTGAGTGTGTTTGTGTATTTTGAGCACATTTTGTGTATTTTGAGTGCATGTGTTTGATGGTTGTATTTTGAGTACATTTGTGTGTTTTTTGATAAAGTTTGTATTTTGTGTGTATTTTGAGTGTGTTTGTTTGTATTTTGATTGTGTTTGTGCTTTTTTGTGTGCATATGTGTATTTTGTTTGTGTTTGTGTGTATTTTGATTGTGTTTGTGTGTATTTTGATTGTACTTGTGTGTATTTTGATTGTGTTTGTGTGTATTTTGATTGTGCTTGTGTATATTTTGATCGTGTTTGTGTGTATTTTGATTGTGTTTGTGTATATTTTGATTGTGTTTGTGTGTATTTTGATTGTGCTTGGGTATATTTTGATTGTGTTTGTGTGTATTTTGATTGTGCTTGTGTATATTTTGATTGTGCTTTTGTATATTTTGATTGTGTTTGTGTGTATTTTGATTGTGCTTGTGTATATATTGATTGTGTTTGTGTGTATTTTGATTGTGCTTGTGTATATATTGATTGTGTTTGTGTGTATTTTGATTGTGCTTGATTGTGCTTGTGTGTATTTTGACTGTGCTTGTGTATATTTTGATTGTGCTTGTGTGTATTTTGATTGTGCTTGTGTGTATTTTGATTGTGCTTGTGTATATTTTGATCGTGTTTGTGTGTATTTTGATTGTGCTTGTGTATATTTTGATTGTGTTTGTGTGTATTTTGATTGTGCTTGTGTATATTTTGATTGTGCTTGTGTGTATTTTGATTGTGCTTGTGTATATTTTGATCGTGTTTGTGTGTATTTTGATTGTGCTTGTGTATATTTTGATTGTGTTTGTGTGTATTTTGATTGTGCTTGTGTGTATTTTGATTGTGCTTGTGTGTATTTTGATCGTGTTTGTGTGTATTTTGATTGTGCTTGTGTGTATTTTGATTGTGCTTGTGTGTATTTTGATTGTGCTTGTGTATATTTTGATCGTGTTTGTGTGTATTTTGATTGTGCTTGTGTATATTTTGATTTTGTTTGTGTGAATTTTGATTGTGCATTTGCATGTTATTAGTCATCTCATTAGAAATCACAGGAATTGTTGCAGTGACCTCTGGACTTTTTGTCTCAGAACCTTCTTTGGTAAGTTACTGAAAGAATGTGCTTTGATAAACATTTTATTTTATTGTTTATAAATGAGGAAGCATGAATTACCAAATGACCCAAAAAGAAAGACTACAGTTCAGAACGTAACCTCTTATTGACTGGAGAGAAAAACAGACATAAGAACATTGACAGCTTCCTACAAAGCTTCCTGGAATAGAGTCAAAAGCAATAGTTTAGACAGAAAAGTCTTCAATTAATAATAAAATTACTAAAACTTGACTACGAGGTGGCTTTTCTTAACTTAGGCCTTTAATTGTCAGGACGTTGTTCTCCTAATTCGACCGCTTACTCCATTAGTAATCTGTACACCTGCTGTCATTTAGCAATCACCTACAATATACACACTCTCTTAAAAATGATTCACTTACAGAGCCAACCCAGTTCAAGATGGCTGCCACAGCCAATTAACCTTTGAAAACACAAAAATCTTAAAAGTTCAGTATTAGCTGTTAGCTCAAACTGTTTCCTTAGTTCGTTGTTTAATACTTTGTTAATAAATAACATGTTGTTATTTTTTAAATACTTTCCTTGTGTGTATTAAAGATTAGATAATATTTAATTAAAGTCTGTTTTTACTTTTTAACCAACATTCTACCTCTGGAGAATGCCATCTTTAAATGCATTTATTTATTTATTTATTTTGTAGGGTGTTTGTGCAGACCTGAGATATGGAGCATTGCAAAGGGATGACAGCACTGCCTGTTTCATTCATGCCCTCCATCACTTTGTGCCCTATAGAAACCATAATAATAATAATGGAGCTGTATTTAACAGGTTTCCTACAACTCTCTCATTTTTATCCTGTTTAACTTTTGGTCATGTAATTAAAACTTATCCAAAATCATTAAGTGTGTCAAAGCATGAGAATTAGCTCCAATTTTTTTGGAAGAAACTTTAGCTTTGACTGTTCTAGTCCTTGTGTTTTGAGATTTGTTCATGTGAGGCTCACTGTGTTGTGGTGTGGGGTTTTCTGTATTTTTTGTTTTAATTCATTTTTGTGTGGACAGACTTCTGCATGAACTGAGAAAAACAAGTTAAAAATAAAATAAATAAAAATACTAGGGCCAAACATTTAGTTTTGTACTTTGACTGAAACTTGAGTGAAACAACTTGCTTTTTAATTTGTTCTAAATTTTTCACAGATATCACCAGAAATATTTAAAAGGCTTTCCCCCCACTGGTTTGTCAAGTTTATTACCAGTAAACACTGTTTGAACCAGAAGCCATCGTAGCCCAGGCGTTATTTATGCTGACTGTAATCTATGGGTTGAGAATTTATAGTCTCTCTGATTGTTTTTCTACAATTCCAGTGTTTTATATGAAATGTTTGTACTTTTGAAAACTCACTTCAATCATAAAAATCTATTAAACGTTAACCAATTAAAGCAACACGTTCCATTTTTCAGCTTATTTATTAGCACGTCGTTGTGTGAAAATGTGACGAGTTTTGTTCTTCACCACTAAATTGTTATAGAACAATAATTTCACGGTGCAGATGTGAGCAGGCATCTGTTTGTATTTAAAGCGTGAAGGTAGGTTGCTGTTGTGTCTGTCCCATTACAATCCTGTGCACACAAAAAAACAAACACAACCGCACACTAATGAGCTAACACGAGCACTCGCCCGCTTCCTTTCTGGAGACTCGGGGTTCAGAGGATTTCAGGGGGGTCATCTCCTCTTAGCCTCGGGTAGCATCATGTTTTCATCTCTGGGGACAAGAGATACAAACTGATTAAGCTGAAATGAGACGTGAGAAGGTGTTGGAAAGGTTAACTTGCTAAAACAAATACACCCCCCCCCCCCAAGCACACACACACACACACACACACACACCAACATGTGACTGCACAGCTACTTTAATAGTTTTAGACTGCATGTTTCAGTCAGATGTACAGTTATTGTTTGTACAAGCCGGCGTTGCATTCTTCAACCTGGTCTTTGTGGAGGAGCCGGATCCTGGACCTGGTGGGAGTGATTGTTCTCTGTGGGTCCAGCAGAGAAATCGTCGTAGACTGGACGGAAGCAAAGCAAAGGGAGGACAGGCGTGTGTGTAATGTCTTTGGCCCAGGAAGGCCGAGGGTTATCCAACATTTGGGGCAGTCATCACCGTCACCGTCTATCAGCAGCTCTGGATGGTTTATCCGGAGATATCGACAGGTTCTGTGGGTGTATCTGGGTCGAGCCTGGAGTTTGTTTGTGCAGACGGGAGCGGGCGGACAAGCGGTCTCCTCAGAGAGACATGCAGAAATGTATGAATGCAACACACACGATTCAGAGAGGAGTTTAAACATGTACAAGTTCGATTGCGTTGGTGTCCATAGGGACGACTCATATCTCTCTTCCTGTAGCCTCCTAGTCTCCCTCAGCTCTATCAGCCACAGTAATTAACACTGAATACCATGCAAAGTTATAGATAATCTGAGTCCGTTTGAGAGTGGGCAAGTGTAGGCTAACCGGGCTGCTGACAAAGATGAGATATAATGGGGTGAGATCATTTCTGCTCAGGGGAAGAAGAAAAAAATGAAGCTCAGTTTTAAGAAAATGTTCTCAGGATACAGCCTTGCAAAGGTTTGCATGGAGTAAGAATACCGGTACTCCACCAAAATGTTTCCTTACTGACGACTGTGTCCCTTATAAACATTGAAAAAAGCTTTCATCTTAGATCACAGAGACAGAGATATTCATCAAACCACAATTCAGAACCAGCTTAAAGGGACGGTCTACCTCAATTCAGGGAGATCGATTGTGGAATGTTCTGGAGAGTGATGTTAAAAATGCAAAATCAATGTATACATTTAAGAAAAAGGTCAAAAAGGACTTGCTCAAAAACTATATATGATGTAACCTCGCGTGTTTGTGTATTACACCTATGTTGTACTTATGATGTAGCTTAGTGCGTTTGTGTATTACAGTTAGAAAAATTAAGTAGAGTTAGTCATTTTGTGAAGCAGTTTGTGTATTACATTTAGAAAATTTAAGTAGAATTATTCATTTTTGTGATGTATTTTGTGTATTACAGTTAGGAATATTAAGTAGAATTATTCATTTTGTGAACATCTTGATGTTGTGCCATCTTTTAGTTTGTGTATTACAGTTAGAAAAATTAAGTAGAATTATTCATTTTATGATCTAGTTTGTGTATTACAGTTAGGAAAATTAAGTAGAAAAAAATAAAATAATAAAAAAATAGGAAAATTAAATAGAAATAAAAAAAATAATAAAATTAGGAAAATTATGTAGAAAAAAATAAAATAATAAAAAATAGGAAAATTAAATAGAAAAAAAATAATAATAAAAAAAAAAAATTAAGTGTGATGTAGTTTGTGTATTAGTTAGAAATATTGTGTATTAGTTAGAAAAATTTAAGTAGAATTATTCATTTTGTAATGTAGTTTGTGTATCACAGTTAGAAAAAATAAGTAGAATTATGGATGATGTAGTTTGTGTATTACAGTTAGAAAAATTAAGTAGAATTATTCATTTTGTGATCTAGTTTATGTATTACAGTTAGAAAAATAAGTAGAATTATTCATTCTGTGATGTTGCTTGAAGGTTATCATTGGTTGAACAAACTGTGAAATAGGGGCAGATATAATAAGATTTCATCTTCTTTCTGCTCCCTTCATTTTATCCTACTTGTATTCTTGTATCTGATGAAACTGTCTTGTATTGTTCTTTTTTTAAAATGAATGAATAAACATCAATCAATCAATCAATCAATCAATCAATCACCTGCAGTGCAGACACATACGCTGCTTCCCTCTGAGGAATGAGGAGAAAGATCACCTCAACCTGCCGACAGCAGCCCAACACTGTCACCTCCCTCTTCTCCGTCGTTCTCCACATCATGCAGCCTGAAAAATCAGGTGGGAATACATTCAGCATCCTGCTGAATAGGTGTGTGTGTAATGATAACTGCATTGAAGCATTTAATCATCTTGAATTGTGTGGTTTTTAGGCAATGCAACCCCAAATGAGCCTAAAATTGTTCTATTACATTTTATAATGATGGTTTGGTGATAATTCATTCATTCAACCTTTATTTATACAGGCTAGCCTCGTTGAGCCACAGGGACTCATTTACAAGAGGGACCTGTCTCACTCACACCCAGGGTCAATTTAGAGTCACCAATCAGCCTAACATGCATGTTTTTGGACTGTGGGAGGAAACCGGAGCACCCGGAGAAAACCCACGCATGCACGGAGAGAACATGCAAACTCCACCCAGAAAGGCCCCCGGACCGGGATTTGAACCGGGGACCTGCTCGCTGAGAGGCAGCAGCTCTACCTGTTGTGCCACCGTGCTGCCTATAATAGTTCAATGGTTTTCACAGGCCATCTAAGGTTGAACACTGCATGATGTCATGAAGCCACCAGGCAACTTGGACTGTTGTGAGTTTTGTTCTTGGCTCACCTTATGACGGGGTGTCAAACTCACTTACAAAAAGATTAAAATTAAAATATTTTTCAAACTAAGGGCCAATTTCAGAAACTGCATTAAATCAAATCAGATACCCAGCATCTTTTCTTGGTCACAGCAGGTTCCTCAACAAGAGTTTGATTGGTCTCATTTGACATTCTCTGTTGTGCTTTCAACATCATAATCAAAGATGAATGAAAAATTCAAGAGATAAGGGTATTTTATGTTTAACATATCAGCTTGGGGGCCAGATCAGATGCCAATGAGGACCACATTTGACCCCCGGGGCCTTGAGTTTGACACATATGCTTTATGAAGAACATGACCAACTTCATTGCATTTTGACCAACATTAGAATAAAATTAAGGAAGTGGAAAATGTGGTCTTGAACATGAATGTCACATTACACTGCAGGTTTTTTCTGCTCTTTTTCTTGCGTTGTTTGCTCTCATGGCTAATACACCTGGACTGCAGCTTGGTGAACCATGGAGACTTGAACAAATACAAATTGCATGTACAAAACTCAGTGATAAAACATAAGACATTCAGAGATTCAGAGATTCTTTGTTGTCATTCGCACCACATGTGGTACATGTGGTGGAACAAATGTATGTACACAGGGTCCCAGTTAACAATAAAATGTAAAAGAAAAACAGTAATAAGATCTAAGACTAAACTAAGAAAAACATCAGCTAAAAATACGCTAAGCACTAATAGCATAAAATAATAAAAACAATATGCCGAACAGCAGCACAAACAAGAGTCTGTGTGACCAGATGAGCACAAATGAACACAGCAACATGAAACAGATCAGCAGCAACATGAAACAGATCAGCAGCAACATGAAACAGATCAGCAGCAACATGAAACAGATCAGCAGCAACATGAAACAGATCAGCAGCAACATGAAACAGATCAGCAGCAACATGAAACAGATCAGCAGCAACATGAAACAGATCAGCAGCAACATGAAACAGATCAGCAGCAACATGAAACAGATCAGCAGCAACATGAAACAGATCAGCAGCAACATGAAACAGATCAGCAGCAACATGAAACAGATCAGCAGCAACATGAAACAGATCAGCAGCAACATGAAACAGATCAGCAGCAACATGAAACAGATCAGCAGCAACATGAAACAGATCAGCAGCAACATGAAACAGATCAGCAGCAACATGAAACAGATCAGCAGCAACATGAAACAGATCAGCAGCAACATGAAACAGATCAGCAGCAACATGAAACAGATCAGCAGCAACATGAAACAGATCAGCAGCAACATGAAACAGATCAGCAGCAACATGAAACAGATCAGCAGCAACATGAAACAGATCAGCAGCAACATGAAACAGATCAGCAGCAACATGAAACAGATCAGCAGCAACATGAAACAGATCAGCAGCAACATGAAACAGATCAGCAGCAACATGAAACAGATCAGCAGCAACATGAAACAGATCAGCAGCAACATGAAACAGATCAGCAGCAACATGAAACAGATCAGCAGCAACATGAAACAGATCAGCAGCAACATGAAACAGATCAGCAGCAACATGAAACAGATCAGCAGCAACATGAAACAGATCAGCAGCAACATGAAACAGATCAGCAGCAACATGAAACAGATCAGCAGCAACATGAAACAGATCAGCAGCAACATGAAACAGATCAGCAGCAACATGAAACAGATCAGCAGCAACATGAAACAGATCAGCAGCAACATGAAACAGATCAGCAGCAACATGAAACAGATCAGCAGCAACATGAAACAGATCAGCAGCAACATGAAACAGATCAGCAGCAACATGAAACAGATCAGCAGCAACATGAAACAGATCAGCAGCAACATGAAACAGATCAGCAGCAACATGAAACAGATCAGCAGCAACATGAAACAGATCAGCAGCAACATGAAACAGATCAGCAGCAACATGAAACAGATCAGCAGCAACATGAAACAGATCAGCAGCAACATGAAACAGATCAGCAGCAACATGAAACAGATCAGCAGCAACATGAAACAGATCAGCAGCAACATGAAACAGATCAGCAGCAACATGAAACAGATCAGCAGCAACATGAAACAGATCAGCAGCAACATGAAACAGATCAGCAGCAACATGAAACAGATCAGCAGCAACATGAAACAGATCAGCAGCAACATGAAACAGATCAGCAGCAACATGAAACAGATCAGCAGCAACATGAAACAGATCAGCAGCAACATGAAACAGATCAGCAGCAACATGAAACAGATCAGCAGCAACATGAAACAGATCAGCAGCAACATGAAACAGATCAGCAGCAACATGAAACAGATCAGCAGCAACATGAAACAGATCAGCAGCAACATGAAACAGATCAGCAGCAACATGAAACAGATCAGCAGCAACATGAAACAGATCAGCAGCAACATGAAACAGATCAGCAGCAACATGAAACAGATCAGCAGCAACATGAAACAGATCAGCAGCAACATGAAACAGATCAGCAGCAACATGAAACAGATCAGCAGCAACATGAAACAGATCAGCAGCAACATGAAACAGATCAGCAGCAACATGAAACAGATCAGCAGCAACATGAAACAGATCAGCAGCAACATGAAACAGATCAGCAGCAACATGAAACAGATCAGCAGCAACATGAAACAGATCAGCAGCAACATGAAACAGATCAGCAGCAACATGAAACAGATCAGCAGCAACATGATGTGATATTTCACAGTGATTATTCTGGTTATTTATTCATGAGTCTAACAGCCTCAGGGTAGAAGCTGTTCCTCAGTCTAGTGGTTCTACACTTAATGCTCCTCAACCTCTTCCTGAGGGGAGCTGGGCAAAAAGTGAGTGTGCTGGGTGATTGGGGTCCTTCATGATGCAGGTGACTCTCTTCCTACGTTTGGAGGTGTAGATGTTTGTGATGGTGGGGAGGCTGACTCCAACAGACTTCTGTGCAGCCTTCCTGTACAAGACATCCATCCATTTATTGTTTTTACCTGCTTCTTTTTCCGGTTGCAGGGGTCACTGTTGCTCATGTCCAACAGTCACTTCTTCTTCTTCTTCTTCTTTCTGCTTTTCCCTCTTCAGGCCGGGGTCACCACAGTGAGTCATCCTCCTCCATCCTGTGCTCCAGCATCAACGTGTGGCATGGAGGCTGCACAGCTGCAGAAAGAAAAGCTCTCTAGAGAGTGGTGATTCTAAGAATCTCTGGCTCTGACTCTGTCTTCTGCATCCTCTGTCCTCACTCCAATTACCTCCATGTCCTCTCTAACTGCATCCATATATCTCCTCTTTGTCTTTTTCCTGGCAGCTGCATTTCTAACATCCTTCTACCAATATACCCACTGTCCCTCCTCTGGACATGTCCAAACCATCTCAGTCTGGTCTCTCTAACTTTATCTCACAGTTGTTCAACCTGTGCTGTACCTCTGATGAAATAGAGGATTGAGTGCACAAGAAGGTTTTACTTACTTTGTACAACCTATAAACAAAGTTTAGAGTTGGATGATGGTCTCAAGAAATCTGAGTATTAGAATAATATGAACAATAACAAAACTCTTTCTTGTTTTTAGTATTTTCCTGGTGAAAGGTGTGCTGAATATGTTCATGGCTGTCCATGGTTCACCAAGCTGTAATCCAGGTGTATTAGCCATGAGAGCAAACAATGCAAGAGAAAGAGCAGAAAAAACCTGCAGTTTAATGTGACATTCATATTCAAGACCACATTTTCCACTTTCTTCTAATGTTGGTCAAAATGCAATGAAGTAGGTGATGTTCTTCAGAAAAAGGCAGAGCATGGGCAGGTAGGTGAGTCACATGTCAGGCTTTTTTTTTCTAGGTTCCATAAGCAACACAATAAATTATTCAATGGAAGAATTCCAACCCAGTGAGAACTGTGAAGCTCAACTGAATGGCAAATGTAAGTATTTTGTGTCATTTTTATATTGCTGTGAAACATTGTAATGTCTAATTTTATGCATTTTTTTTATTTAATATCATTGCCATGTAGCCTTAATGACCATAAATATGTTTAAGGATAAGCATTGTATTTCTCCATCCATCCATCCAGCCATCCATCCATCCATTTTCTTTACATGATTTTCCATACAGGGTTGTACGGATATGTTTTTTATTTCCAGTGGTCACTGGGCAAGAGGTGGGTACACCCTACACAGGTTGCCAGTCCATTACAGGAAATACCGTCCGTATGTTACCATAAAAACCATTGTGGATGGCACAAAAATAAAATCCCGATAATTTAGTAAACCTCCCAAACGCAAAGTTTTCTGTTTTGCATCCATTTACTTATGTTTTTTTTCTCACTTCAAGACTGAAGGAAAACCACAATAAAACACTAAATGAAACAACGACAGAAAGTGGAGTCAGCAGTAGGAGCAGGGGAAAGCGAACAAGAACGAGAAGCACAAAGGGCTTTAGTGGTGTGGTTTTAGTGGGATACTGGGAGTGCTGGTCCTTTTGAAGATCAAACCACACAAACACAAAGTCACATGCACTCATGCTAACAGTACAACTGAGTGAGACCGAAAACTGAGTCGTGTACGTCTCCCTCTCTGTGTTTATACACTGTAGCCTTAATCACAGTGACAGAGACCAGACCCCTAAAGACCAGTAAGGTCCTAAACCTCATATACACATGCACACACACACACACACACACACACACACACACGCACACACAACCTGGTTTTATCACTTCATCCAATCACTAAGCTACAAGTTAGACCAGTGGTAACACTGAAGGTTAAAATGT